>VMDO01006869.1:65381-96236 GCA_007922755.1 Pedetes capensis
AGTCAGGAGAGAACAATCCCTGGAGAAGGACATCATGTTTGGAAGAGTGGCAGGTCAACGCAAAAGAGGAAAACCCTCCACCAGATGGATTGACACAGTGTCTGCAACAATGGGCTTAAACATAAATAAGATCGTTTGCCTGGCACAGAATCGGCAAGTGTTTCGATCTGCTGTACATAGGGTCACTATGAGTCGGACTTGACTCGACGGCACCTAACAACAACAACAACAACAACAACAACAACAACAACATTTTCTGTTGCATAAAGTATAAGTTTCACTACCTAATATCCAAGCCATTGAGTTTCTTTTTCATTCCCAGATCCTTAATCTTAAATTTTCTTTCTACTTCTTTGCCAACACATCCCCTCAAACCAGTTAAATGTGTCTGCTTGGAGTTGTCTACTCATCTGTACTAGTTTCACTTCTGTGCCTTTGCATATTCTTGCCCCTGCTCCTAATATAATGTGCTTTTCCCTCATTTCCCACCCATGTTGCAGGGCCCAATTCATTTGATGCAATGGGTGTTCCAAGTAAGTCCCTCAGTCTTCTCCAGTACAAGCTTGCTTCTATCTTCACACCTGTCTTAGTAAATGGTGATGAAGTAGATTTAAAAGGGAAATAATTTACCAGAATTGGATGAGCTATACTGGGTATCTCATTTTAGGAGTGGGGGGATGACTATTTTCCTTAATTTTCCAGTTTGGGTTCCTTCTTGTCTTCTAATTCCTTCATCTTCTCTCTTGTTTTTTATTATTTGTCAAATTATTATTCTTAGGTGCTGTTCAGTTGGGTCTGCCTCATAGTGACCCTCATACAGTTTTCAATGGCTGATTATTTCAGGAATTCTTTGGGAGTGGATTGCCACATCCTTCTCCTGTTTTTGCAGTGCTTGGGATTGAATCCAGATCCTCACAAAGTGCAGAGCAAGCACTCTACCAACTGAGCTAAACCCCAGCCCTATATACCAAATTGTTAGGTGTCATAGATTGGGTCTGACTCAGTGACCCTCATAGGGTTGATTGTTTTGGGATTGTTTTTAGGAGTGGATTGCCACATCCTTCTCCTATTTTTGCAGTGCTGGGGATTGAACCCAGGTCCTTAGAGAGTGCAGAGCAAGCATTCCACCAACTGAGCTAAACCCTAGCCAAGCATAATAGGCTGAAAATTCATGTTTCCTCTAGTTGATGTCTAGGATTTATGTAATTATTGTGTCTGGTTATTCCACTGATGCTAAACATGTGGAAGGACCTAAGTATATCCTGTAGGGCCAAGATGATGGAAGGCCCCATATGCCTCTGCAAACTTTCCCCTGATCATGATAGGTACTCTGTGTTAGGACAGCCCAAGCACCCACAATAAGAAAAAGACACCATAGAGGAGATCTTTGAATATAAATATCACCAAGTTGGAGTAAACCTTACATTCACGAACTTGCAGTTTGTCAACTGTTCTGATAATACCTCTAGCTTTTATCATGGCATGCGGGTTGTTATAGTGATAGGAAGGAAAAGGTGTTGGAGAACGAAGAAAGGATTGTAAATCTTTGTGATGGGAGAGGGGTTTTATTTAAGCCTCTATCCAAATGTTCTGAGTTCAGGATATTGTATATCTGTCCTCAAGATGCCAGTTCATCAGAAATAGGGTAACTGACCATCTTACCCAGGACTGAATGCCATGTTGGGACAGGGGACTTGGAGTTTAAGACTGGGACAATTCTAAGCAAACAGGGATGAGTTGGCCACTCTTTCAGGAAAACAATGCAATTCTAGAAGATTTGAGGAGTTGTATTTTCTACATCCTTCTTTCCGTTAGCCTTGGGCTTCCAAGAAGGCCATAGTTACTCAGAGGGGGAGCCCTGATTCTGGTAACAAGGGTCCTCACTTTCCTAGGAAGATGGGCTAAAGCTTTTAGTCTTCCTGAAATCTAAGTGCCAGGTGGGCTGATTTCTCCTTGAAAGGGAGTGGGAGGGGGGTTGTGAGCCCCTGACAGAGGATCAAGGAAGAGACTCCATGGAGACCCTATTGGGGGACATAATGAAATATTATTTGAGCCCCAAACCTAACTATCCTCTTCCTTCCCACAGCCATAATCAGGGAACTGGAAAGGGGATCAGGAAGAAGCTGACATTTGGCATTAGTCATGTCCTGTAACTCCCAGAGTTCATTTGTATTTCGCTCCTGCAAGGAAGGGTTTCCCAGGCAGACATAGCACCTTGAGACTTGCCCATGTGGAAGTAAGTAAAGAAGACAATAAATATATAAAATTCTGTACTCTGCGTGGATGAAGACCCAAGAGCACTGGTTCTGAAGGGTCCACTATGACCTAAAACTTGGAGCATTGCACTTACCCTTGCCAAAGACATCAGGGTTACAGAATTCCCTTTCCTAACCTAAATCTTACCTCTAGATGGTGTAATCTTAAAACAAAACAGTCATAATATTAACCCAACCCAACCATATGCTAATCTAAGCATGTTTATAACCCAGAATGAATTAAATTCACCAATAAACAATACCTACCTTAAGCTTTAAAAAGCCTTAATCATTACCCACAATCATAAGTAGGCCTTAAGTTAAAATGACCCAGAACATGTTAAATGGATACTTAAAATATTTTTATGCCTAACTCTCATCTAGTGCTAAATCCAGACTAAATTGTAGTAACTACACTGTGACTTAAACTTTTATCACAATTATCCACATGACTTAATTTACATCTAATACAAACTAAACTCTAACTCAAATTTAATCCAGTGATGCGAATGAAACCTGAATTCCAACCTTAATTTGTTCTGTATTTTAATACTAACCATAAAATATTTCAATCTTTCTGATAAGCCTCAAGTTTATCTCCCCTCTAATACCTAAATTTATCCTAAATCTGCTAAAAAAAACCCAAGCCAAATTAAAAAAAATATTTGTATGATTTTAATGTCAAATTGCTCAGTTGCCTCCTAATTCTAGAAAGCTCTAACCCTATGCTACCCAACTGTTAGCTATAACCTAAACTCTTAATCCTCACTCTAACCATAATCATAATTATCACCCTTTCCTAATCTCTATCATGAACATTCAATAGTGTAATATTGGCCCTATTCAAACATACTGTTGGATTTTAGGAATGAGCTTGTATATGTTCTGGTGCTGCTTAGTCACTTTCATGAGCCATGGAGCACACAGGCTGCAGGGGTGATGTGTTCATCTCTTCAGAGTGAATCCTACTCTGGCATGAGTGGGTTCTGAAGATGCTCTCCTGAAGACAAGGAGAGAAAAGAGCATCTTCACTGGCAGTGAAGAAACTTAAAAGGGCAAGAATCCAGGAACCTTTGGAGCGAAGGCAGCTCTCACTTGGAGTTTCTGAGGATTCAACCTCTTATAAGCACAGGTGGCAAATAAACCCATGTTATTTACCTGGTAACATCTAGGAACTTACATGTTCTGAATGCTGAGGAACCTGAGGCAACTCCATAGCGATATCCCCTGGTCTTGGTTCTGGCTCTAAGGCTCTCCCTAGAATACCCCAGGTTCCTGCCTCCCTTTTGTGTGCTTCCATTTCCCCCTTTATAGTCCCTTCAACAGTGAAAAGACACAAGCCAGAGGAACATCTGTCTTTTACCCACAGTGATGGGACAGAAAGAGGATCCTCACATCAGACCTAACTAGCCTCCTGGGACCAATCGCTGGTTCTTTGCCCTGTACAGCAGAACCAACTCCACGTCCTCTGGAGGGCCTCCTTGACCTCCTTGTTGCGGAGACTGTAGATGAGCGGATTGAGAGCTGGAATAACAAGAGTGTAGAAAACAGATGCCATCTTGTCTGTGTCCAGGGCATAGCTGGTGCTGGGACGCAGGTACATGAAAGTAAGAGTTCCATATAGCATGGCCACAGCTGTGAGATGGGAGCCACAGGTGGAGGCCGCCCGTCGACGGCCCTCTCTCGAGTGAATACGGACCACAGCACCAGCAATGAAACCATAAGACACAGAAATAGCCAACACTGTGGCTGTCTGGATGAAGCCACAGATGGCAAAGAGGAGGAGTTCATTGAGACTCGTGTCATCACACGAGATGGCCAGCAGTGGAGGGATATCACAGAAGAAGCTGTTGACCTCCAATGAGTGGCAGAAGCTCAGGCGGAAGGTTAAAATTGTGTGGACAAAGGCACTTACTGCTCCACCGAGGCATGATGACCCCAGCAAGCCCAGGCATACATGTCGTGACATAATAGTGGTATAGAGAAGAGGGTTTCCAATGGCCACATAGCGGTCATAGGCCATGGCTGCCAACAGGCAACATTCAGCATCAGCCAGCCCTGCAAAGACAAACATCTGGAGGGCACAGGCTGCATAAGGGATGGTGGCACGGGGCAGCAGCAGGTCTACTAGCATCTTGGGGCCAATGGCCGAGGAATAGCAGGCATCCATCAGGGAGAGGTTGGCCAGGAAGAAGTACATGGGTGTGTGGAGCCGGGCATCTACATGAATCAGCAGCACCATGCCTATGTTTCCTAGCAGGCTCACCAGGTAGATGGGCAAGAAGATGAGGAAGAGGGTCACACGTAAGTCCCAGCAGTTCGTGATGCCCAGGAGGATGAATTCAGCAGGGGCTACCCTGGCCAAGGTGAAGTTCTCTGGGCTCATCTTGCTAAATAGAGACTGAGGAGAAGCAAAGGAAGAAAGAGATGGGAGAAAGGCTGTGCCCATCATAGAGGAGAAAGCACCTTGCCCTAGGAGTTAGGTAGACTTGGGTTTAATTCTCAGCTGTAACAATATTGCTGGATGACCTTGGATAAGCCACCTAACCTCTCATAACCTTTGTTTCTAACACTGAGGAATTACTACAATGTCATGTAAATGAAGGCAGGAGTCTTGTCATATTCATTTTTGTAGGCATAGTACAAAGAACATTGCCTGACACATAGCAGGTGCTCAATAAATATTTTCTAAATGAATTCATGGTGAATAGTATTGAACATTTCCTGACACTACATACATTCTCTTTTCTACTTTTCAGGGTATGAAAAGAGATCATAGAATGGGCAGAAATAGTCACCTGATCCAAAGGACAACTAATTATGGGCCTTGAGGTTTGCTGGGAGGACATCTTTCCATTGGACAAAACCTGAGATGGGACTGGCCTGGTATTTTGGGGAGACAATGAGGTGTGTAAAGAATAGAAAATGGGAATGCATTCTTGGGATGATTATTCACTTTTCAGAGCCTTTTTTTTTTATTTGTGTAATGGGGAAAACTCTGCAAGGATTTAGTTAGGTAATGCATGAAAAGCATCTCATACAGGGCAGGTGCATACAAGCATTTATGGAAGTCCAATGAACTGAATTGTGTAGAAATTGATGCTTTGGCCTAATATAGGAATGAACCAACTTTAAGGCAGTCAGAAGCAGTGTAATCAATCCCTGCAAAGTGCAACATTGCTTCACACTCCTGTGTCTTTGCACTTAATCTCTTTATCTGGAACCTACTTCTTCTTTTTGTGTTTGACAATAACTATCTATAGTGTGAGGCCTTCCTTGATATACCCAAAGGAAAATACACTTCTTCCTTGTCTTTGCCCGCTGCAGCATACATATATATCCTGGCATGTTCCCATTTTATTGCAAACATTTTTGAAGTGTCTTTTGTGAGCTTTGAATTCCTTGATTTAATATTCATAGAGCAAACATTTACTGAATATTACTCAGTGCTAAGAATGGCCCCATAATTGATTTTGTATATCCAAGGTGTGGTACATAATCAGTACTAAACAAATGTTTAGGTACTTCATTTCCCTTTTGACAATTTCTAATTTTCCTAGATTCATATTATGTACATTTCACATTCCAATCATTAATGGATGTTTACACTTTTTCCTCTTCATTTTGATTTGTGCCACATCAGCAAATGGAAGTCTTTGGGGCTTTATTCCATTTCCATCATTAGGGTAGACTCTACTTTGAGAAGGCAACTCTTCCCCAGTTGTTTTGAGTGCCTTCCAACTTGGAGGGCTCATTTTCTGGCACTATACCTGACAGTGTTTCCCTGTTATTCAGAGGGGTTTCAATGGCTAATTGTTTTGGGAGTGGGGTTCCAGGTCCTACTCCCTAGTCTGTCTTAGTCTGGAAGCTCAGCGGAAACCTGTCCACCATGGGTGACCCTGCTGGTGTCTGTAATACTGATAGCATAACTTTCAGCATCACAGCAATGTGCAAGCCCCTACAGTATGGCAAAATAAATCTAGGGAGATTAGAAATAATCAAAAGGAAAATGGAGTGCATAAATACCAACATTCCAGGCAGGGAGCTAAAATGGACTGGTATGGGCCATTTTGAATCAGATAATCATATGGGATACTATTCTGGGTATGACAAAGACAAATGAGGTTGCATTCATCATCAAAAAGGACTTCTCAAGATCTGTCCTGAGGTACAATGCTGTCAGTGATAGAATAATATCCACACACGTACAAGGAAGGCCAATTAATATATTATTCAAATTTACGCACCCACCACTAAGGCCACAAATGAAGACAGGGAAGATTCATACTAGCTTCTGCAATCTGAAATAGATTGAACATGCAATCAGGATGTATTGATAATTACTGGTGACTGGAATGCAAAAGTTGGAAAAAAAGAAGAAGGTTCAGTATTTGGAAAATATGGTCTTGGTGACAGAAAAGATGCTGGAGATCATATCATAGGATCTTGTCAGACCAAAACCTTTTCATTGCAAATACATTTTTTTTTCACCAATTTGATGGGTGACTATACACATGGAATTCACCAGATGGAATATTCAGGAATCAAAGTGATTACATTTATGGAAAGAGATGATGGAAAAGCTCAATGTCAAATGTCATAACAAGGCCAGGTGCTGATTATGGATCAGACTATCAGCTGCTCATATGTAAGTTCAAATCAAAACTGAAGAAAATTAGAACAAGTGTACGAGAGCCAAGGTATGACCTTGAGTATGTATCACCTGAGTTCAGAGACCACCTCAAGAACAGGTTTGATGCATTAGACACTAATGAAAGAAGACAAGACAAGTTGTGCCAAGACATCATTCATGAGGAAGGCTAAAGGTTATTAAAAAGATAGGGAGAAAGAAAAGACCAAAGTACTTGTCAGAAGAGACTCTGAAACTTGCCCTTGAACATCAAGCAGCTAAAGTAAAAGGAAGACATGACAAATTTAAGGAACTAAACAGAAGACTTCAAAGGGTACCTAAGGAAGACAGAATCAAATATTATAAACACATGTGCAAAGAGCTGGAGACAGAAAACCAAAAGGAAAGAACACACTGTTTTTTTCAAGCATAAAGAATTGAATAAAAAATTCAAGCCTTGAGTGGCAATAGTGAAAGATTCTACAGGAAAAGTAATAAACAACACAGGAAACATCCAAAGAAGATGGAAGGAATACACAGAGCCATTATACCAAAAAAAAAAAAAAAAAAAAAGAATTGGTGGATGACGAACCATTTCAATAGGTTGCTTGCATATGATCAGGAACCAATGGTATTGAAGGATGAAGGGGAAGTTTTCTTGAAGGAATTGGAAAAACACAAGGCTCCAGGAATTGATGGAAAACCAATTGAAATGTTTCAACAAACAAATGCTGCTCTGGAAGTGCTCATTCATTTATGCCAAGAGATTTGGAAAACAGCTACTTGACCAACTGACTGGAAGAGATCCATATTTGTGCCTATTCCCAAGAAAGGGGATCCAATCAAATGAACTATCAAATGATATCATTAGTATCACACATAAGCAAAATTTTGCTCAAGATCATTCAAAAGTGACTGTAGCAGTATATAAACAAGGAACTGCCAGGAAATCATTCCAGATACAGAAGAGAGCATGGAACCAGGGACATCATTGCTGATGTCAGATGGATATTAGCTAAAAGCAGAGAATACCAGAAAGATTTATATTTATATTTTATTGACTATACAAAGGCATTTGACTGTGTGGATCATAACAAATTATGGATAATACTGTGAAGAATAGGAATACCATAGTACCTAATTGTACTCATGGGGTATCTGTACATGGACCAGGAGGCAGTCTTTTGAACAGACAAGGAAACCCTGCCTGGTTTAAAGTTGAGAAAGGTGTGCATCAGGGCTTTATCCTTTCACCATACCCCTTCAATCTCTGTGATGAGTAAATAATCTAAGAAGCTGGAATTTATGAAGAAGAGCTTGTCCTCATGATTGGAGGGAGACTCATTAACAATCTGCCTTATTCAGATGACACAACTCTGCTTGCTGAAAGTGAAGGGGATTTGAAGCATTTACTGATGAAGATCAGAGAAGAAAGCCTTCAATATGGACTGCATCTCAAAATCAACTAAAGGAAAATCCTTATACCTGGGTCTGTTAGTAAGTTCATGATAAATGGAGAAAAGACTGAGGTTGTTCAAGATTTTGCTTTACTTAGTTCTACAATCAACACCCCTGGAAGCAGCAGCCAAGAAATCAAAAGATGCATTGCATTGGGGAAAGCTGTTGACTTAAAGTGTTGAAAAGTAAGGATGTCACAGTGAAGATGAAGGTGTGCCTGCTCAGGCCATGGTATTTTCACTCGCATCATATGGTTGTGAAAGCTGGATATTGAATAAGAGAGATAGGAGAAGAATTGATGCTTTTGGATTATGGTGCTGGAGACGAATATTCAATATATTCAATAGGCTGCCAAAAGAACTAACAAATCTGTCCTAGAAGAAATGCAATCAGAGTCCTCCTTGGAAGCAAGGATTGCAAGACTGCCCCTTAGGAGGGACCAATCCCTGGAGAAGGACATCATGTTTGGGAGAGTGGGAGGTCAATGAAAAAAAGGAAAACCCTCAACTAGATGGGTTGACACGGTGCCTGCAACAATGGGTTTTAACATAAGTAAGATCATAAGCCTGACACAGAATTGAGGAGTGTTTCATTCTGTTGTACATATGGTCACTGTGACTCAGACGTGACTCTATGGCACCTAACAAGAACAATAACAGATTAATGTTAGTTTAGTGTATAACACGGTGGAAAGAGTATAGACATTAGCAGCATGCAGGCTTGGTTTTGAGCCTGGGTTCCACTATTCCTGGTATGCATCCTTGAACAAGTCATGTTACTTCCCCATCTCTGTTAGAAGGTTCTAAGAGGAAATGGCTGGGAAGTAGAGGGCCTGAAGCTGAAAAAGACTCCTTTCTCTCCCTTTAGGACTAGTTCTGATGTCTGGAACCTCTGTGTGTTTTGTGAGGATGACTAAGATCTTCCTACGAAACACAGGTGGGATAAAAATTTTGAAGACATTGTATATTGGTGAGGTCATACTTTTGGAAACGTAAATGAGGACATTTCCCACAATGTCTTTGTCTGCTTCAGTTGCTTAACAAAGTGTTATAGATTGGTTGCTTAAACAGCAGGCATTTATTTGTCACAGTTTTGGAAACTAGGAAGTTTGAGATCAGTGTGCCAGCATGGTTGGGCTCTGGTGAAAGCTGTCTTTCTGGAATGTAGATGGCCACCTTTTTACTCTATTCTCACATGGTGGATGGGTTGAGGGGCAGGGAGACAGCGTAAATAGAAGCTCCTGCTTGTTCTCTGGTATGTCTGTCTGTCTTTCTCCTTCTCTTTTTGTTGGAGACAAGGTCTTGCTATGTAGTCCAGACTGGCCTGGAAATTGCTATGCAATCGTCTGGCCTAAAACTCATGCTCCTCCTGCCTCAGGCTTTAGAGTGTTGAATCACAGGCTTTTACCACCACACTTCAGCTTCTCTGGTGTCTTCTTACAAGGGCACTAATCCCATTATGAAGACCCCACCCTCAGGACTTCATCTAAACCTAATTCCTTCCAAAAACTTTATGTCCAAATACCATTATGATGGAAGTTAATGATTTCAACATGAATTTTTAGAGTACACAAAATTCATTCAGTCCATAGCACCTAGTAATTCTACTTCTTGGTGTTTTACTTTGGAAAACTTTCACATGTATAAGAGGAGACATGCATAAATGTGCATACACTCCTGGACTACTCATCATGGCCAAACATTAGCGAAACCTAAATGTTATCAACAGGCTCATGGGAGTTAAACAGTGGTGGAGTAAACCTATATATATATATATTAATATGGAGAAAGATTGAGAGCTTATTGAGATAAAAACATACTTTGTAGAAAAATGTGCAGATTGATGAAAAAAGTACAAAACAATAATATTCTTTTATAAGTATACAAAATATACTGCTTGTTGCTCCAGAGATGGATTTCCAGCTAAAGGACTCCAGGGCATCTCAAAATTTTATCACATTTTCTCTCCCTCTCTATTTCCAGAGCTGATCCTTTCTCTCCCCTCCCATCTCCCCTCTTTCTTTCTTTTTTTCTTCCTTCCTTCCTTCTTCTTTCTTTCTCTCTCTTTCTTTCTTTCTCTCCCTCGCTTGCTTGCTCCTTCCTTCCTTCCTTCCTTCCTTCCTTCCTTCCTTCCTTCCTTCCTTCCTTCTCTTCTTTTCTACCTTTTGATACTGGGAATAAAACCCAGGGCTTCAAGCATGGTATTCAAGTACTCTACCACTGAACTACAATCCCATCGCAGAGCCAGGTGCTGTGGTGCATGCCTGTAATCCCAACAACATGGGAGGCTTAGGCAGGAGGATTGTGAGTTTGTGGCCAGAGGTAGCCTACCCCTCAGAGAGATCCTCTCTCAAAATAAAAAAATAAAAAAGGGCTGAAGGTGCAGCTTAGTGGTAGTTCACTTGCTTAGCATGTAGAGGGCCCTAGGCTCAGTCCTCTGGTACTGAAAAAAAAAAGTTGGTTGAGGAGTCATCTTTTCTAGAAACCTGAATCTGAACAGTGTTTCCTGCTGAAACCTTACCTACTGGCCTCTTTGAATCAAAGTCTTACCCTATTTCTAAGAAGGTTATTTTTAACTGATAAATAAGTGCATGTATATTAAGGGATATGATGTGATGTTTTGATCTATGTATACAAGTTAGAAAGATTCAATTAAGCTAATTAACACATCCATTGTCTAACTTATCATTTTTTGTGGTAAGAACATTAAAATCTATTCTTTTGATAATTTTGAAATAATGCAATAACTATGAAATACAGTCACTAAGCGGAAAATAAAGTTGATCTCTTACAAATAGAGAGGAAAGGTGGTTACTAGAAGCTACAGCAGGAAGGGATGGGGAAAGAGGAGATGCTGACTGAAGGGTGCAAAATTTCAGACTGGAGAAGTAAGTTTTAGGGCTCTATGGCACTGCACAGTACTCCATTGTTTCCTAATTACTGGATCTAAGTGTTTGTCTCCCATTGTTGTAATCAAACATCTTGAGTTCTGAGACCATGCCAAATTCATTCTTCTATCCTTCCCCTTTTCTTTGTGGAGTCACTGGTGGAAATCAGATAGTTTCTAGGGGTAGGAAAACAGTGGGGCTCTAGCTCCATCTATCTACATATTGTTCATGAACGAACTGAACTGCTTGGCTGAAGTGCTGCTTGTAGAACCCCAGTGATGGCCAACTCCTTGTGTGTTTTGGTCTATCCATATGGAAAGCAAACACCACTCCCCTTTACAAAGGGAGGAGCAGAGGTGCTTAAAAGGCCTCTCCATTTCTCCATCTGGAAAATGGGGAAGATGAGACTTCAGGGCCTTTAAGTTGCTCTGAAATGTTTGATGCAAAGATACTCAAACTTCATTTAAGTAGGTTTTATGGAGTATGCATATGTGTTCATATAGGAACACAAGACCTAATTGATTTTCTGTTAAACTTTTCTGTCTTGCCTTAATACATATGAGTAGTTCTGACATTCTAGGGTTGGCCTGGGCAATCCATGTGTTACTTTTAGGCTCCTGACTCCATTTAGCTGCATGTTGCCTCTCCTGTCTTAATTCTTCCAACTTTCTTATTTCTCCATGTAACTACACATTTATCTTTCAGTCTCTTGGCTTAAAACTTCTGAAGTCTAGCTATGTATCCATTTATGCATGACTGCCTGTATGTACTCATCTATCTATTCTAAGATTATAAAAATACTCTCATGTGTTTCTTCTCGTACTTTCATAGTTTCATTTTTAATGGTTAACTATTTAATTTGGAATTTACTTTGGTATAAGTTGTAAGGCGAGTAATCAACACTTTTTTTTTTTTTTGCAGTACTGAGCATGGTGGAGGGGGGTTGATCCCAGAGCTTCATATATGCTAGCCAAGTGCACTATTGCTAAGACAGACCTTCAGCCTCTTTTCTATTTTTTATTTTGAAACAGGGTCTTGCTAAGTTGCACAGGCTGCCTCTGGTCTCAAACTTGCAATCCTCCTGCCTCAGCCTCTTGAGTTGCTAGGATTATAGATGTGTGCCACTGCTCCTGGTGTAACAATACTTTCATAAATAATTAAGCAGAAAAGATAGGTGGAAGGTAACTCAGAGTTCAACATCTTGATAAAATTGTGGGGCATATCCTCCCTTTGGATGGAAGCTCCGTGAGAATGGAGGGAGTGTCCCTTTCACTGTTATTTCTGAGCACCTGGCACAGCTGAGCATATAGTATGTGTTCAGTAAATTCTTATGGAATAATGAAAGTGTATACTCACTTGTTAAAGCAAGCATCCCATTCTGCAACAAAAGAACCTCAGAACACTTACTTTACCCCCTAGGATTAGGGTGACTAAACCATTCCAATTTTCCTGTAACTGTCCTAGTTTTAGCCCTGAAAGTCTTGTGTCCCACAAAACTCCTCAGTTCCAGGCAAACAAGGATGGTTGGTTCCCAGACCTAAGAATAGTCTTTCCTTCCAGGAATGTGAGGAGCACATCTGGGGGAGGCTGGGATCCACTTTAGCTGAAGAAAGGGCATACCTTCACATGCCTGATTTTCTATCTCTTACAGCATTTACTGAGAACAGCCTAGCCCAGTCTGGATCAATATACGGTATGTTGGCTTCTAGCTGCTGCTTCTCCCCCTGCTGCTAGCACTTAAAGATTTACTTTAGCTGGGTCAGCTCTTGTGGCAAGGTTGGGCTTCCCATCTGACTCTTCTGATCTCTGCTCCAGCTGCCTCACATCCCTTCCCTTTTTTTTGGTTAGGGGATATCTTACCTTGAAGATAAGAAAACTGAGTTCAAAGGAAGGGAAAAGCCTTGTCCCAAGATACACAGCTGTGAAGAGGGTACAGTTGGAACTTGAACTTAGATTGTTGGAGGAAAATGAAAATATTAAGAAAGTTTGTAAAAAAGTTTTTAATTAAAACTAAAATGTATTTCACTTAATCTGCAATTATTAAAGCTTAATGTTCCTAGTTGTAGACTTGCTTATTACAATTTATCTTGTTATGTATAAAGGAGTCTCTCTCACATTCCAATTCTGCTAGTCACCTCCCTCCTTACTCTGACTGCGTTATCTCACATTCCAACCCTGCTTGTCCTCTCTCCCTGTCTGCCCTTACCCACCTGTAACCCTGGAAACCATCTTAATCTGGTTTAAAATACTGCTTAGCCCACCTGAAGATGGCCACATAGACCATACATATGTGATTAATTCAAATAAAACATAACAACCTTCACCCTGCTAAAAGCTATATAACCCCAGGAGAACAAAGACTTGGAGTAAGTCCTGAAAGGACTTGTTTCCTTGACCTGGCCTATTAGCTAATAAATTTTAAAATTTTACCCAAGTTTCTTTGTCTCTAGAAGTACTTTCGGTTTCTTGTGCCTCTTCAAGATCTCATTACCTTTTCTTAAGTGCTGTTCCTAGGCAGAGACCCTAGTTAGGTCTCTTACTAGATTAGTTAGTTGTTGCTCTTGTCTTTCCTTAGTCTTGTCCTGTTGAGATTAAGCAGTTTGGATGAGATCAGTGGTCCCACTCCACTCTGTGGACTGGTGTCATTGGAATTACTATTGGACCTTTGTTAAAAATAGTTTGCTATATAGAGTACCCAGAAATTCTGAACAAGTGATTTAGAGTAGAGCTCAGAAACCTGTGAATGAAGAAGTTGTTCCAGGTGATTCTGATATGCAGCTGATTTGCATCTCCCAAGCAGCACTTCTCAGTCTGTGAGAAACACGGGGGGATCTTAGTAAAAGAAGTGTCTGCTTCAAAGACACTGTGGTAGGACCGGAGAGTCTGCATGTCCAATGAAGTCCCAAGGGATGCTGAAGCTGCTGGTTTGGGAACCACATAGACCCAAGGTAATGACAGACAGTATTTTCACTTTTGATATCTCAGGATTCCTACCTTCTGTGGATTTCTCTTAAGCTCTTCCTGCCTGTCCCTTTCTCTCTGCTCATCATCTTCTCTCCGGGCACTTCTCTACTCATGAATGCATGTAAGTCTGGTGACACTGTCCTCGGGGCATTTCTCAATCTGTGGTTTGCCTTTCTCTGAACAACTCTGACTTCTTAGCCTGTTCCTTCCTGGCACCCAGACATTTAATATGCCTGGGCTCAGACACCAGTTTATGGGATAAGGACACACTGAGCCCAGCATGTCAGTACACTGCCTGTCATCCAACCACTTGGGAAGCTGAGGCAGGAGGATTGCCTGAGCTACACAGTGAGACCCTGTTTCAAAACACCACCACCACCACCAACAACAAAAACAATAAACAAAACAAGAAATGAAACAATGCCCAAGAAAGGACATACCAAGGAGTGGAGGTGGGTGGGAAGTTCTAGTGGAGCAGGTTCAGTCCAGCCTTTGGAGTGACAATGGCAGGGGGATGTAGCAGGGATGTGCCCCACCCCTGAGGTAGGAAAGGGGGACTTTTAGTCCTCCTGGGCCCTGAGGGAATGGCCTCTTTCTGTTTTCTTCCTGCCTCCTTCCGTTTCCACTGTCCCAGAGTCCATGGAGACTCTGTCTCCACATCCTTTGGGGACTTATGTGACAGCTGGTGGCAGGGGATTGTTAGGGATGACTCACTCTTTGGTGCATGGGGAGATTGTAGAAGTTTGGCTAAGTGGGTCCCCAGGTACTGTGTGGGGAAGACAAACATACTACTCAGTGAGAGGGGTCCATGTAGCTTACTTTCCTTATTGACTCTGGTATTCAGTATGCAGGTAGAAATGCCATATTATATTAAGCATATTATTTTTATGCATTAGAATCTTTGGAGGCCTTCTACACAAACTCAGTTCTTCTTGTGACTCTCCTAACAAATCATACTCCTCCTCCTCGCCTGCAGTGTCTGCGTCATCCATGTCTATGAGGCATACCTTTGTGTGTTGCAGAATCAGCTCCAATGTCACCTCCTGCAGGAAGACTTCCTGCCTCCGTAGCAGAGCTACTCCTTCCCTCTGTAAATGTTTGCGTTGTTATTATTTGTTGTGGGATAGGATCTTGCTATGTAGCCCAGGCTGGCATTGAACTCACAGTCCTTCTGCCTGAGATTCCCAAGTGCTTGGATTACGGGCCTGTGCCACCATGCCTAGCCCCTCTGTTCTTCATGTTAAAGAAGTGTTCTTCAGTTCACATGACTAGTATTTATTGTATTCTGCTAAGTTCTCGACCTAAGTTTAAAAGCTTGGGATACAATTATGAATGGAAAAGCCCTGGTCTCTTTTTATCATGAAACTTCCAGAGAGAAAGAATCATAACTAACTAAGAAAAAATGCGAGGGAGAGTATTTCAGGTGCCCATAATGGCATGTGCAAAGGCCTGGAGGTAGAAATGCAAATGGCACATTTGAAAACTGGAAAGAAGGTCTGTGGGGCGCTCAGGGAATGATAGAATGAAAGGTGGGAATGAGCCTTGATGAGTAGGTAGAGGCCAAACACTGGAGTCTTTCCAGCCCTGGGAAGTATTTGTCTTTTTTAACCTGCAAACAATGAGTCACTACTGAGAGTCTTAAGGAAGGGCTGAGACATGATGAGATTTATATTTTCAAATGTTCTCTCTGATTGATGTGCTTCAAAAAGATTTAAGGGGATACCAGTCAGGAGTCTGGTCATAGTCTAGGCTAGAAATGATGATGATCTGTTCTGAGGGGTGACAGAGCAGAAGAAGAGAGGGGTTGAGAGCATGGACTTGAGAGATACTTTGGAGATAGAATCAAAGGGAGTTGGTGATTGGCTGTGGAGGTTGATGGAGAGGGAGAAAGTTCATTTGTTGACTTGATAAATATTTTTTGAGTGACTTCAATGAACCAGCCCACATTCTAGGGGCCTGACATACATCAGAGAACAAAGAGACAATGACATCTGAATCTTACATTCTGTCAGGGGAAGGAAGATAATAAACAAAAGACATAAGAAATAACTAATTAAATGGTTATGTATAATATGTTTATATGTACATTAAAGACCCCCTGAACTCCTAGCGCCTGCAGCGGTAGCCCTGTGGCATCCGATCCCCTCAGATCTCGGAAGCTAAGCAGGGTCAGGCCTGGTTAGTACCTGGATGGGAGACCGCCTGGGAACATCAGAAGTTGTAGGCTTGGGAGAAGGACCTGGCAACCCCCTCCCAAAAATCAATCTGCCATTGAAAACCCTATGAACAGCAGAGAAGCACTGACAATAGTGTTTCCCCTGTTGTACAGAGGGTCGCTATGAGTCAGATACCGACTCAATGGCACCTAACAACAACAACAACAACAAACTCCTAGCATCATCTCCCTCACTGAAACTCCCTACTGTCCATTCTGTGTAGCCATGCAAAAATAAGCAGAACTCATCTACTTGGTACATTCTTAGAATTATTAGTTAAATGGGTCCTCCATGCCATAGGAGTTAGAAAGTATTGTAGACAAAACTGGCTATGATCAGATGTTTCCATGACCCAAGTCTGCTAGTTAGTTTTTGTGGCTGTGACAAAATATATGATCTACACACATGTAGGATTGTTATGCCTTCTTTTTGTTTGTTTTGCTGTCAAGATCGAGCCCAGGGCATCCTTTATGCTAAGCATGTATTCTACTACTGAGCCATAACCCCAACCCCTTAATTGCTGTGTCTACATGAATTTCTCTCTCTGTCATCGTCTTACCTTCCTCTTTATTCTAGTAATATTTCTTGTTTTGTTGTCAGCATTGTCTTAACAATGCCATGTTTTTTTTTTTTTTGGTTGCTATTCTCCTGGCAACCAATTCATCCTCTAATTTAATTTTTTAATTTTTTATGTTTTTTTTTGTGGTACTAGAAGGTTGAACTCAGGGCATTGCAAGTGTTCTACCATTGAGCTGCACCCTCAGCCTCCTTAATTTTTTTTTTTAAATCTTGAGACAGGGTCTCACTAAGTTATGAAGGCTGCTTCTGGCCTTGAACTTGTGATCCTCTTGTCTCCATCTCCCAAGTCACTGGGATTACAGGCATGTGCCACTGTGCCTGGCACTTTTTTCTTGAGCTATCTGTGCTGTTTTTATTTAAAGTGAATATTGTAAAATAGGGGAGCATAACCCAAATATGCATTTGAGTTTTACTACATATTAGTTTCTATAAACCTCATAAGTTGATAAAAGTATAACCAAAAGTGATGTAATGCTTGTATAATGGAAAAAGCAAATGCTACATTACTCTGTACTCCACTAACATTTACCAATAAAGGGGAAAAAATAAAGTGTTGTGAGACTCCTTAGTGTGTTACATATAAGAAATGTACTATATGTAGAAATATATTTCCATTTCCTCTCTCCAATCCTTTGTGGGTTATCCCCCTTCTGTTGCTTGAGACAGGCACTTGCTATGTTGCCTAGGTTGACCTTGAACTCCTGGGTTTAAGCAATCCTCCTGCTTCAGCCTCCCGAGCAGCTGTGATTACAGGCATTCACTACTGTGCCTGGCTTCTTTTGTGTCCTTTTCATAAAACTCACTTCTACATGTTATAGATTGTTCAACATATTATAGTTATTTTTGCTTTAGATAATTAGCTATATTAAAAATTAACATAGTAAAAACTATCTTTCATATTTACCATGATTTTTATCATTCTGACATTCTTCATTTCTTTGTGAATGCAAGTTTCCTTCTAGTAGCATATTCCTTTAGCATGAAGAGCTTTCTTTAACATACTCTTACAGTGTAGATCTGCTAATAATGCTTTTCTAAATATGTCTTTATCTCACCCTAACTTTTAAATCATATTTTTCTCTGAGTGTAGAGGTCTATATTGACAACCTCGTGTGTGTGTGTGTGTGTGTGTGTGTGTGTGTGTGTGTGTGTGTGTGTACGTGCATGTGTGTTTTAAAGACATTGGTCCATTATTTTCTGGCTTGCATAGTTTTGATGAGACATCCACAGTTTTTATCTTTGTTCCTCTGTATGTAATTTTCCTGTTTCCATTCCCCAAACCCCTGCTACCCATTGCTAGTTATCTTCAAGATTTTCTCAGGATCTTTGATTTTTAACAGTTTTTCTATAATTTAAGTTTTACTTTATAATTTTCTTCCTTGGGATTCTGTGAGCATCTTGGATCTGTGTTGTATTGCATTTTGATAATTCTGGAAAATTATCAGGCATTATATCTTTAAAGATTCTTTTAGTTTATGTTCTCTCTCTTTTTTCCTTCTAGGATTTGAACTTAATATATGTTATACCATTGTCATATTGTCTCATAACTCTTGGATGCTTTCTCTTTTGTATTCTACTTTTTTCTCTATATTTCTCTTCTGGATGATGATTATTACTATTTTGCATTTTTTGATACAAAGTCTCACTATATAGTCCAAGCTGGCCTTGAATTCACAAGTCTTCTGCTTTAGCCTCCTGAATGCTGAGATTATAGGCATGCACCGCCATGCCCAGCTTAGTTTGGATCATTTATATTGAGCTATCTTTAAGTTCCCTGACTCTTTGTTCTATCTACTCAAGGGTAAGTCCTTCAAATAATTCTTTTTCGTATTGTGTATTTTTTATTTTTAGCATTTTCATTAGACTCTTATTTTGCAACTCTAATTCTTCATTTTTTCATACATATTATTGATTTTATGCAGTTATTTAAAATATTAATTATTGTTGTTGTTGTTAGGTGCTGTGGAGTCGTGTCTGACTCATAGCAATCCCCATAGGGTTTTTAATTGCTGATTGTTTCAGGATTGCCTTGGAAATGGATTGCCATGTCCTTTTCCTATTTTTGTGGTGCTGGGAATTGAATCCGGGACCTCAGAGACTGCAGAGCGGCACTCTACCAACTGAGCTAAATCCCAGCCCAAATATTAATGGTAGTTATTAAAAATACTTTTTCAATAGTTATAACATCTGAGTCATCCCTGGATCTGATCATGTTGGTTGTTTCATGCCTTGACAATGGGCCTTTTTCTCCTTGATTTTTTTTGTGTGTTTTGTATATTTTGGTTGAACATTAGGCTTTTTTTTTTTTTTGTAGAAGAATAGTCATGACCATGGTAAGTAATATTTATGCCCCCAAATGGGTCCGCCTTTTCTTCTGTAAGGTCATTGGTCATTCTTGTCAGTAGCTGGTATAGTTGTCTTCAGCACATCATAGGCTTCATGTTCTTCCAGTGATGGACTGTCTCTACCTTTTGCTTTGTGTGAGGCCTGGAGTGTTAGGAGATTTTCCATCTTCAGTTTGCACCATAGGTCCTGGGTTCTGGTGACACAGAGGGAGATGGTCCTTTTTACATTCTTGAGCCACCTTCAGTGGCAAACAAAATGAAAGGCTAATGATGGGGTACATACTTCAGCCTCAGTTTTAGGCAGGCTGTATGTGCCTGATTCTTTGAGGTAGCATTCTTTCTCCTTCCTTGATAGAAAACAACCTCAGTCTCCTGGAGTAGAGGGCCTAGAACATGTGTGGATATTCTGTCTCTCTTCTCCATGACAGATGAACTGTGCTTTATAACTGAATCTTGTGTGTAGTGAATTTTCTGTTGTGTTTGTTCTTCATAAGTGCTTTTTCTAATCAGTATGTTCCATATCTAATTATATTTTGGTATTTACTTTTTTAGCACCTGAACTAACATAAAACATAACAGAGAATTCTCAGCAATTATGGACTTTTCAGATTAATCAAAAACATACTAATGTGCATCTGTAAAGACTAGAAAAATAAGGTCAACAATAAAAGGCAAATATCTCAATTTAGAAATGGGCAAATAACTTACACAGACATTTTCCAAGTAAAATACAAATGGTCAATAAGCACATGAAAACATACTGAATGTCTTTAATCATTAATAACATGCCAATTACAATTTACAGTCAGATACCACTTTATGCCTACTAGGATGATTACTATCAAAAAGTTGGAAAATAATACATGTTGGCAAAGAAGTCTAAAAAGTGCTACCCTCCTATCTTGCTGGTGTGATTGTAAAACTATTCAATTGCTTTAGCAGTCTGACAGTTTCTCAAAATATCCATGTACTTACCATATAGTTACCATTTGACCCTGCAAATTCCACTCCTAGATATTTACCCACACAAATTGGTAACTTATTTCTGCGGAAAAATAAGCATGGGAATATTCAAGTTGTTGTTGTTGTTGTTGTTAAGTGCCATCAACTAAGGTCTGCCTCATAGCAATCCTATGTACAACAGAACAAAACACTGGCAAACACTGTGCCATGCACAAGGTCTTTTTTATGTCTAAGCCTATTGCTGCAGCCACTGTGTCAATCCATCTAGTTGAGGTTCTTCCATTTTTTCATTGCCCTGCCACTCTCCCAAACATGATATCCTTTTCCAGGGATTGGTCCCCCTGACAACATGTCCAATGTATAAGACACAGTCTAACCATCCTTGCTTTCAAGGAGCACTATGGTTCCATTTCTTCTAGAACAGACCTGTTGGTTCTTTTGACAGTCTATGGTATATCCAGTATTCATCTCAAGTGCCATAATTCAAAAGCATATTTCATTCTCCTGTCTCCTTTATTCACTGTTCAGCTTTTACAAGCATGTGATGCAACTGGAAATACCATGGCATGAATCAAACACACCTTTTTCTTCAATGTGGCTTGCTTATTTATTTATTTATTAATGTTAGTGGGTTACAGAGTAATATGTCATTTGCTAAATCCATTATATAACTATTAAATCACTTTTGCTTACACATTCACCATCTTACATAACTTGCAGAACAGTATAAACTAAAGAAGAAAATTAAAAGGTAGGAATTTCAATTAATATGAAGTGAAAATCATGCCATCATGGGTTATATTCTCATTGATTATTTTTTCATTCCCCACTTTTCCCATGTGTTCATATAGTTTCATCCTGTATTTTGAGATTTTCCTCTTCTTTTTTACCTGTCCACATTATATCTCCTCCATCTTTCCCTTCCCTAGCCCCTACTCCAATGTGCTGATACCCTCCCTCTCCCTTCTGATCTGCTAGTATTTTCCTTTCTTAGATACACATGATTATTCCTATCTATCTATCTATCTATCTATCTATCTATCTATCTATCTATATTTCTATCTAATTATTTTTCTTCCTTTAAGATAGATTTAGCTCCCACATATGAGTGAGAACATATAGTATTTCTCTTTTGAGTCTGGGTTAATCTGTTTAAAGTAATATTCTCCAGTTCCATCCATTTTGCTGCAAATGACATAATTTTATTCTTGTGTATTGCTGAGTAATATTTCTTTGTGGATATATACCACAATTTTTCTTTCTTTTTCCTTTATTAGTAAATGATGATGGGGTACAGCATAATACAGCATTGGCTTTTTCCATTAGGCATCCTTAATATCTCTCTGGCGACACTTTCCTCAATCCACAGAGTTTATGGAGGCTTATGGCTAATATGTAGTGAAACCCTGATGCTTATTTAGGTTATATTCCCCTATTTTTCCAATATACTCATGAAGTTGTGCTGTTTATATTGAGATCAACTTCTCCCCTTCATCCCTCCACATTGATCCTCCTCCTCATCCCATCTTCTCCAATTTTCACTTCCCTCTGCTAGTTCTCTCCCTCCTTTCTACTCCTTATATTGTCCCTTCTATGCTAAGTTTAATTGTGCATTTTTATATATCACCTTATGTATAGGATTTTTTTTCTTCCTTTAAGTATGATTCAGCTCTCACATATGAATGAGAACATATTGATATACCATAATTTTTCAATCCACTCCTCTATTGATGGACTTCTAAGTTGATTCTATACCCTTGGAATTCTAAAGAGTGCTGCGTTAAATATGGAAGTGATAAATATGTCCTTGTGACATGATGAGTTATCTTCCTTGGGGTATATTCACAGGAATGGTACAGCTGGGTTGTGTGGCAGTTCTATTCCTAGATTTCTAAGGTACTTCCATATTGATTTCCAAAGTGGCTGAACTAATTTATACTCCCACCAGCAGTGTAAAAGTGTTCCTTTTTGTCCACATCCTCACCAGCATTTGTTATTATTTGTTTTGTTGATCTTGGCCAATCTTACTGGAGTGAGATGGAATCTCAGTGTTGTTTTTGTTTGTGTTTCCCTGTGACTAGGGATATTGAGAATTTTTTCATATGTTTATTGGCCATTCGTATTTCTTCTTTTGAGAACTGTCTGTGAAGTTGCATTGCCCACTTACTTATTGGGTTATTTGTTATTTTGGTGTTTGATTTCTTGAGTTCTTTGTATATTCTAGAAATTAGTCCTCTGTCACAGATGTAGGATGCAAAGATTTTCTCACATTCTGTGGGCTTCTCCTTTACTATGTTGTTTCCTTTGCTGTACAGAAGCTTTTTAGTTTTATGTAATCTCATTTGTTGATTCTTGGTGCAATTTCCTGGGTAACTGGGGTCTCTAAAGGAAATGTTTGCCAATGCCTATGTTATGAAGCATGTTCCCTCCCTTTTCTTCTAGGACTTTTAAGGCCTCTGGTTTTATGTTGAGGTCTCTGATACATTTTGAGTTGACTCCTGTAAAGATTGAGAGGTACAAGGCTAGTTTGTTTCTTCTGCTAATGAATATCCATTTTTGCCAGCACCATTTGTTGAAGAGGCAATCTTTTTTCCAATGAAGATTCTTAGCTCCTTTGTCAAAGATCACATAGCTGTAGTTGTGTGGGTGTATCTCTAGGTCTTCAGTTATGTTTCGTTGATCTTCATGCCAGTACCAAGCTGTTTTTGCCACTATTGCCCTGTAGTATAGTTTGAAGTCAGGAATTGTGATAACTCCAGCAATGTTTTTGTTGCTTAGGATTGTTTTGGCTATAAGCAATCTTTTGTGTTTCCATATGAATTTTAGGATTGTTTTTTCTATTTCAGCAAAGTCTGTGATTGGAAATTTGATGGGAACTGAATTAAATCTGTAAGTTACTTTTGGTAGTATAGCCATTTTCACAACATTAATTCTCCAGATCCATGAGCTAGGGAGGTCCTTCCATCTTCTGACATGTTCTGATATTTCTTTCTTTAGTGTTTTGAAGTTTGCCTTGTGAGGTCTTTAGAGTCTTTGGCTAGATTTATTCCTAAATATTTATTTTTTGGTTGGCTATTGTGAATGGGATTGTTGTCTTGATTTCCTTCTCTTCCTGCTCACAATTGGTGTAAAGGAAGGCTACTGATTTCTGGGTATTAATTTTGTATCCCGATACTTTGGTGAAGGAGCTAATTAGCTCTAAGAGTTTTCTAGTGGAATGTTTAGGGTACTCCAGGTATAGGATCATGTCATCTACAAATAAAGATAATTTGACCTCTTCTTTCTCTATTTGTATTTCTTTAATTTTTCCTCTTGCCTGATTGCTCTGGCTAGGACTTCAATCACAATATTGAACAAGAGAGGAGAAAGTGGGCATCCTTGTTTTGTTCCTGATCTTAGAGTGAATGGTTTCAATTTTTCCCACATTTAATATGATGTTTGTTGTAGGTTTCTCATAGATGGCCTTTATGATGTTGACATAAGTTCCTTTTATGCCAAATTTCTTCAGGACTTTTATCATGGAGGGATGTTGTACTTTGTCAAAGGCCTTCTCAGCATCAATTGAGATGATCATGTGATTTCTGTTTGCAAGTCTCTTGCTATGTTTAATTACATTAGTTGATTTTTACATGTTGATCCAGCCTTGCATCAGTGGAATAAAGCCTACCTGATCATGGTGTATGACCTTTTTTATGTGTTGCTGAATTTGGTTTGCCAGAATTTTATGAAGGATTTTTGCATCAGTGTTCATCAGGGTAATTGGTCTATAGTTTTCTTTCTTTGTAGAGTCTTATCTGGTTTGGGTATCAGGGTGATACTGGCTTTGTAGAATAAGTTTGGAAATATACCTTTCTTTTATATTTTGTGAAATAATTTGAGGAAGATAGGAATTAATTCTTCTTTGAAGGTTTGATATAATTCAGCTCTGAATCTGTCAGGACCTGGTCTTTATTTGTTGGGAGGATTTTTTATTACTGCCTCTAATTCAGTGGATGTAATGATTCTAATTTGTTTATTCCTCAGGGCTTAGTTTTGGTAATTCATGTGTGTTAAGGAATTTATCCATTTCTTCTGTATTTTCATTTTTTGAGGAGTACAGTTTATCAAAGTAGTCTCTGATGATCTTCTGGATTTCATTGGTATCCTTATGTCTTCTTTGTCATCTCTGATTTTTTAAATTTAGTCCTTTTCTTTCTTTCTTTTGGTGTGTCTGGATAAGGGGGTATCAATTTTGTTGACCTTTTCAAAGAATCAACTCTTGGTTTTGCTAATTTTTTGTGTTGTCCTTTTAGTCTCTAATTTGTTATTTTCTACCTTGATCTTAGTAATTTCTTTTTGTGTACTCATTTTGGGGTTGGTTTGTTGTTGGCTTTCTAGTGCCTTAAAACATGGCATTAAGTTATTTAGTTGGACCTTCCCTACCTTATTGATGAAGGCAAATTGTTGTTAGGTGCTGTTGAGTTGGCTATGACTCACAACAACCCTATGTACAACAGATGAAACACGACCTGACTCTGTGCTATGCCCAGCACTATTGTCAGTGCTTCTTTGTTATTCATAGGCTTTTCAATGGCTGATTGTTTTGGGAGTTGGCTGCCAAGTCCTTCTCTCAAGTCTTCAGCACTTGGTATTCCCAGGAGGCCTCCAATCTAAGGACTAACCAGGCCCAAACCTGGTTAGCTTCCAAGATCTGATGAGATTGGGTGCCAGGGTGATATGGCTATAGACCCTAACTGGCAAGTTAAGACCATTTATATTTGACTTATTGTTGAAAGATATCTACTAATTTCTCCCTTCATCTTAGAAGTTTGCTGGTTTATTGAGTTAATAATATTTTATTGTTTCCTAACTTTCATTTGCTTACCAACTCTTCTATTTCCTGAGCATTCATGCTAGTGTGTATCTTTCTTCCTCTTCTCTGTGTAATATTTCTTTAAATATCTTCTGCAATGTTGGCTTAAGTGGTCATGAATTGTAATAGTTTATGCTTATCCTAGAATATTTTTATTTCTCCTTCAATTTTAAAGCACAACTTTGACAAATATAATAATATCGGCTGGAAGTTATTTTTGTTTCAGGACTTAAAATACATCAGTCAATGCTCTCCTGGCTTTAGAGTTTTTCATGAGAAGTTTGATGTCATTCTGACAGGTTTGTCTTTATAAGGAACTTGACACTCTCTTGCACATTTTGGTATTCTTTATTTGTACTGCACTCTTGTCATTTTAAGTGTAATATGATGTTGTTGTTGTTGTTGTTAGGTGCCGTCGAGTCGGTATCCGACTTATAGCGACCCTCTGTACAACAGGGGAAACACTATTGTCAGTGCTTCTCTGCTGTTCATAGATAGGGTTTTCAATGGCAGATTGATTTTTGGGAGGGGGTTGCCAGGTCCTTCTCCCAGCCTACAGCTTCTGGTGTTCCCAGGCGGTCTCCCATCCAGGTACTAACCAGGCCCGACCCTGCTTAGCTTCCAAGATCTGATGGGATTGGATGCCACAGGGCTATAGCTGCAGGCCGTAATATGATGTAGACATGTTTTTTTTTCTGTTCATATCTATGGCACTCTAAATGCTTGTTAAACTTGGATTTTCATATTTTTCCCTAGATTTTGGAAAATTTACACTATGATTTCATTGAACAAGTTTTCTATGCCTTTAGTCTTTATGTTGGCTCCCATAGATTCATTATTTTTGTATCTGCTTTCATTTTTATTAGAATATATTAACTATACCATGTAATAGGTTTCATTGTGACATGTCCCTATATGTGTCCCAGTTTAAACTTGTGGTCCTGATTGCTTATTTTTTCTTTTTTGTTATCTGAATATAATAATTCCTCAATGTTGTCTTCAACATTGATATTCTTTTTTCCACCTGCTCTATTCTACTGGTGATGCTAGCCATTGAGTTTTTTATTTGATTTATTGAGCTTTTTATTCCTCATATTTCAACTTTTCCAGATCTCTTTTTCTTTGCTGAATCTCTTGTAAAAGTTGTTGAATTTCTCATCCAATTCTTGAATTGACTTCTTCATTCATTTGTGTGTTTTATTGAATCCTCATTTAAGTCATTGATCATTTTAAAAATTAGATTTTTCAGTCCTTTGGCATTTCAGCCATTTATGTATCTTTAGATTCAGTTATTGAAAAGTTATCACCTTTTGGAGGAGTCATGTTTCCTTGCTTTTTGATATTTCTTGTGTTTCTATGTTGCAATTTCTACATCTATTTGGATTGATATCTCTTCCAGTTTTATAGGTGATCTTATTAGTGACCAACCTTCTCTTCATGGCTCAACTCCCATTCCCACTCAGAGAGGTGAAAAAACTGCCACAACGGCAACAACACCTACACAGATCCTATGTAGAAATATAATAAAAGTCAATTAAAGACATCTACTTCACCACCAATAGCCATAGAAAAGAAAGTAGCCAAAAATGTAGAGTAAACTATGATGTTAAATATTAATAAGGGTAACTATGTATGGTGGTGCATGCCTTTACTCCCAGTACTTGGGAGACCGAGGTAGGAGGATTTAGAATTATAAGCTAGTCTGGGATACTTAGTTCTAGGCCAGCCTAGGCTATACAATAAGATGTTATCTCAAAGACAAAAACAATAAAATTAATAAAGGTAAAAGTAATATGAATAAAGTAAGGAAATAAAGATATGGACTAGGGAAAGGGTAAAAAGAAAAAAGCAAGTTTCAGTAAAGGAAAGGAAAAAGAAGCAAAAAGGGAAAGGATATGAGGAAATGGAAGGAAAAAGGAACAAAATTTCAGTTATAAAGTAAAGAAAAAAATTAGATAAATGTAAGAAGAGGAATAAAAACTAAAAATATTAGTGATTTCAAAAAATAAAAGAAAAAATACTAAAAATGTAGTAAAAAAAGGAGTATTAAAAGACAAAGAATTGGAGAAGCATCTTTCTGGGTCCTCTGAGATTAGTAATTACCAGGTCTGAGTGTGGGAGTAGTGAGTTAGCTGGAATCTATTGTAATTCCTCTCTCTTCTCACTGTACAGGTTGGTGATCTATGTGGCCTGAAAGCCTTCCTGGTCAAGAATATGTTGTCACTATAAGGGCTTCATTCATTTTAGAAGCTTTCCCTCTTTGTGTACTGGGAGCTTTTGCTATCTCCAGTAAGCTTTACAACTTTTGGGCTGGGCAGGTTCCCACTTACTCCAGGAGGCCCGCAGATTTTTTACCCAGAGAACACAAATGTCTAAGCTTAGGAGTGTCCTGTGAGTGTGTTGAAGAGTGGAGGAAGGTAGAGTGCTGAGTTGTGTACTAGAGGGGGATAACTGAGGGAATCTTGTACTCTGCTTGCTGGTCTCAGTACTTTGAGGTCTTGCCCAGCATTTGAGTGAGCTCAGAGCTCTTAGCCTCACCTGGCATTAAACCAACACAACAATAAGGGATTTATGAAGGCTGAACAATCCAAAAGTCGTGGACTCAGAGCTCTCAGTTTCTGCAATAATCCATGTGCAATGGGGCTCACTCATTGCCCTAGAAAGCAGGGCCACTGACCACCAAGCCTCCATAGCCTGAGTTCCCTGCTGACTGTAGTTCTCAGCAGGGTTGAGTTTGACACTACCCTCTCATGGCCATCTCCCACCCTGAGACAGGGTATCCCCAGTCTCCCTGACTTGCGATGTGTGTGTGTGTGTGTGTGTGTGTGTGTGTGTGTGTGTGTATGGTACTAGGAGTTTGGACCAGGGCTTTGCACATACTTTGCAATTGTTATACCATTGGGCTGTACCACCAGCCTATTTTTTGTTTGTTCTTTTAAGACAAGGTCTTGCTAAATTATGCAGACTGACTTTGGCCTTGAACTTTTGATTCTCCTGGCTCTGCTTCCTGAGTTTCTGGGACTACAGGTGTGTACCACTACCCCAGTCTTGACTTGTGATTATTCCCTGTTTTCAAATCCCCAGAGTAGCTGAGTCTCAAACAGCAAGCCCTCTCTCAATATGGTGCCTAGATATGGCACACTGAAATATGAGAATGATACAGTGGATTCTTCTCCATTGCTTCTTGCCATGCTGGAGGAGTCACTGTCACATCAAATCCCCACATTGAGGTTAAGGCTCTTGAGAACCATGAGTTTCTCCTATGACTAGGAATGCCAGTTCCTTGTCACTAGGGCTGCCAGGTTTACCATATGTACGCAGCTTCAGGTTCCCTTCCCTCCAGGGAGCTGGGGTTGGAGTTGTAGACTGGTTCCTACATTTCTCTGCATTTCCTTTTTGTTTCTCTGTGCTTTTTAGATGTCCTGTCACCTCTTTGTTGATTACCAATGCTCTTCCTCTCTTTGTCTCCCTGGAATACAGTGTCTCCTTTGTTATCCTGACTCTTTTCTTTCATGGAATCACATTGAGGAAACTCCTAATCTGCAACCTTTCCTTTCTGTACTTTCTTGCTAATGTTGCCAAACTGCACAGTGAAGTAGTCCTTATTTCTGGATTCTTGGCTTCATGGATCAAGAATGATATGGGGAGCTACACAAGGTACAGAAAAGTGGAAGCTTTTATTATGAACAGTAAGAAAACAACTTTACTGTGAAAATGGGGAAAAAGAATAGTAAAAGGGGAGGACAAGGACCTCTGAATACACAGAGGAGGGTCACCAGAGAGAGGTAGGGAATTGACATGTGTGTGCTGACTGGTGGTATATTTACTGTTGGGGACTGTGATGGCAGCCCAGGATTGGGTGGCCCTGGGACCCTGCCTGGTGGCACCCTTGACTGAGTATTTTGAAACTAGCTGTTCCTTGGTGGTTGCTTAGTTCTGTTAGGTCTCTGGTTAGGCCTGAGTCAGTGCCTGTGGGCATTTGTCTGTCCAATCCCCTAGGGGCACTGTATCTAATTGTTTTCTGCCAGAAGACAGTCAAGGGGCAATAGAAAATAAACACTATCGCTTTAACTGGAAACTTTTCTTTTTTATTCCTATTGGTTTTTCTTTCCCTGCCATGTGGGCCCTGTTCCCTAGTTCCTTTTCATCCCAGTTTCCCTTTCATGAGATGTGTTATTTTCCATACATTTTATTGAGGTTGTTATTGTGGAGTTGAAGTGGTTTTGATTTGTGGTTCTCAGCTAACTAATGATGTTGTGCTAATTACCCGTATTTTTGGTGTGAAGGATCAAACCCAGAGCTTCACACATTCTAAGCACATTTTCTACCACTGAGTTATACCCCTAGATCCATATTATTTTTTATTTGGAAAAATGTCTATTTAAATCTTTTGCCCTTTTTCAATTTGAGTTTTCTTGTTATTATGGATTGGAAGAGTTATTTATATGTTCTAGATACAAATCTTTCATTGGATATATCCCCCAGGTGTTTGTCAGTTTGTCATGCTGTGGGAGCTTGCGTGTTACTGTGATGCTGAAACCTGAGCCACTGGCATTTCAGATACGAGCAGTGCTAACGTGGTGGACAGGTTTCAGTTGAGCTTCCAGACTAAGTCAGACTAGGGAGAAGGACTCAGAAGCCCACTCTTGAAACCATTGAAAACCCTATGAATAGCAGAGGAGCACTGTCAAATATAGTGGTGGAAAATGAGTCCTCCAGGCTGGAAAGCATTCAACAAACAATTGGGGAAGAGTTACTTCCTTGAGGTAGAGTCAATCTTAATGACAGGAATGGAGTAAAACCCCTGGGACCTCTTTTTGCTGATGTGGCATGACTCAAAATAAGAAGAAACATGGTGTCTGCAACATTGGGCTCAAACATAAAAAGATTGTATGCATGGCACAGTATTGGGTAGTGTTTTTTTCTCTTGTACATAGGGTCACTATGAGTCAGATCTGACTCAATGGCACACCAACATCAATTGGGTGTATGATTTGCATATGTTGTTGTTAGGTGCTGTGGAGTTGGGTCCAGCTAATAGTGACCTTCATAGGGTTTTCAATGGCTGGGGATTGCACCTGGCAGTGATATACCAACTGAGCTAAATCCCAGCCCCTGATTTGCATATAGTTTCTCCTTTTTCATGGATTTTCTATTAATTAAGTTTTAATGTTGATGGAATTCCATTTCTCTATTTTTTTTCTACTGTTATTTTGGTGTCTCATCTCACAAAACCACTGACTTGTCCAAGTCACAAAAACGTGACCTATGTTTTCTTCTAAGAGTTCTGTAGTTTTATCTCTTAATTTAGATCTACAATACATTTTGAATTAGCTTTGTATGTGGTATGAGTTAAAAGCCCAAGTTCATTCTTTGGCATTTTTCTATCTATTTGCCCCAACAACATTTGTTAAATACTATTAAAAACAAAACACTATTTTTTCTCTATTGAAGTGTCCTGACATCCTTTCAGAGAATAAATTCACCATAAATATAAGGGTCTACTTCAATTCCAAACAGGAAGAGAAGGAAATTTCAGGAAAAATACCATTCATGATAGCCCACCAGAAAATTAAATACCTTGGAATCAATCTAACCAAAGACCCTTCAGATCTCTACAAGGAAAATTTCAAAACATTAAAGAAAGAAATAGCAGAGGACACTGAAAAATGGAAAGACCTCCCCTGCTCCTGGATAGGGAGAATT
>VMDO01006870.1:0-96177 GCA_007922755.1 Pedetes capensis
CTCCTCTCCTCTCATCTCCTCTTCTCTCCTCTTCTCTTTTCCTCTCTCTTCTTTCTCTTCTCTTCTCTCCTCTCCTCTCCTCTCCTCTTTTCTTTCTCTTCTCTCTCTTCTTTCTCTTCTCTCTCTCCTCTCCTCTTCTCTTTTCTTCTCTCTTTTTTCTCTTCTCCTCTCTCTTCTCTCTCTTGTCTCCTCTCCTCTCCTCCTCTCTCCTCATCTTGTCTCTTTTCTTCTCTCTTCTTTCTCTTCTCTCTTCTCTCCTCTCCTCTCCTTCTCTCCTCTCCTCTCTTCTTTTCTTTCTCTTCTCTCTCTCCTCTTCTCTTTTCTTCTCTCTTCTTTCTCTTTTCTTCTCTCTTTTTTCTCTTCTCCTCTCTCTTCTCTTCTCTCTCTTGTCTCCTCTCCTCTCCTCCCCTCTCCTCTTCTCATCTTGTCTCTTTTCTTCTCTTCTTTCTCTTAACAACAGCACAGACCACCTGAAGTTGAACAAGAATTTGCTACACCAAACATTCCGCTGGACAACATGGGCTGAGGCTGTTAACTGGGTGTCCTTCCTATGTGGAGAGGGGAGCGGGGAAGAGGTGTCTCAGCCAGCAGCCAGCCCAGGAAGGACAATCTCTCAGTGGCGCACCATCACGTTCAGCTACTACAAAGCACAGCCTGTGAAAAGGCAGCATTACATCCACAGTCGTGCTGATACCTCTCTCTCTCTAACACAGTTCTATGTGTAGTGAGTTCAAGGGTGGTGTCGTGGCTCCGTGGTCATTGGGACACAGGATTCTTCACATTTCTGCTTTAGCATCCTTTGCCTTTGTTCCTGCCTTCTAGCTTGCCTTATGGACCAAGATAGCTGCTGGAGCTCTAGCTACTTCTTATTCATTCCTGATTACAGGGCAGAGGAAGGAGGGAAGGGCGAAGGAATATTTCATCTAGCTGGTCCCCCTTTGAGAAGCATCTTTGAGCGGAGTATAGTGGCGCATGCCTATAATCCCAGCAGCTCAGGAGGCTGAGGCAGGAGGATGGCAAGTTTGAGGCCAGAGGCAGCCTGTGCAACTTAGCCACACCCTCTCTCAAAATAAAAAAATACAAAGAGGGCTTAGGCTGTGACTCAGTGGTAGAGCACTTGCCTAGCATGTGTGAGGCGCTGGGACCAACTTCCAGTACAGGAGTGGGGAGGTGGAGAAACATCCTTGACTTTGCCTGAGGAGGACCTGAAATAATTTCCTGATCATAGGGAGGGTGCCAGATCAACAAGACCTCACAAGTATAGAGAAACAGATTTCCAGGCAATCAGACATGGAGGAGACATTTTACAGAGACTGTTAGAGGAATCAACAGTATTCTTTGAAATCAGTGCTGAGAGGTACTGAGGGGGCCAGAATTCTCTGCAATTAGCAACAAGAGCTCAGGACCCACGGAACAAGCTGGACAGAGGACAGAGGGCAGAGGGCAGAAGACAGAAGTTTAGGCTCAGAGCCGGGCGAGGTGGCGCACGCCTGTAATCCCAGCGGCTCCGGAGGCGGAGGCAGGAGGATCACAAGTTCAAGACCAGAGGCAGTCTGCATAACTTAGCGAGACCCTGTCTCAAAAAGTAAAACACTGTGCTGCTGGGGGTGCAGCTCAGTGGTCCAGCACTTGCAAAGCATGCAAGCGTGAGGCCCTGGGTTCAAACCCCAGTACTGCAAAAAAATTTTTAAAAATTAAAAGAAAATAAAATTAATAAGTTTAGGCTCAGCAGGATGCTGGAAGAGAAAGAGGCTCCAGCCAGACCAGAAGAGACAGCATCCTCGGATGCAGCAACTGAGGGGCTGCCCTCTGTGTGGTGACACGGGTCTGCTGTGAATGCCACTTTACCCCCTCGTGACATATGGAACTGTGTCCACGCCATCTCCTCCGGGCACCAGGATACCGGTGGCCTTAGTGCCACCAGCCAGGCCTCTAGGCCCTTTCCAAGGACACTTGGGACTCTGCTTAAGGGCAGCAGCCTCGTTCTAGAGCTGTATGCCTAAGTGTAGCCAGCATGGCAGGGGGATGTGAGGCCAGCTGCTTTCCTCCTGGGCCTGAGACGTTCTGCAGCCTCGTGGAAGTTCATTGTCTGGCGCTGGAGTTTAGGTCTTGAATCTAAAAATCCATGTGCTGAAGGCCTGGTCCCCAGGTGGCATGAAGGGAAGATGGTGGAACCTTTGGGAAGGGGCGGGGCCTCCTGGGAGGTCCCTAGGTCACTGGCTTGCGATGGGAGTGGTTTTGCTCTACCACACCCTCTCCACCATGAGGTGCTGCCTCCTGACAGGCCCCAAGCAATAAGGCCGCATAATCCAGACTGGAACCTCCAAACAAACCTTTTCTCTTTATAAACTGATTCTCTTGAGTGTTTTGTTACAGTGGCGGAAAGCTGACTCACACATCTGGCTCCTTCCCGTGGCTGACCAAGGGGACAACCTTCTCGTTCGGACATCCACAATGCCACAGGCGCTGGGTTGGAATCCAGCCCACTACTTGTTTGCCAGTCAAGCCTGAGCATGACAGCCAACTCTGCAGGCCTTCAGTCCTTTTGAAAAAAACGAGGCAGCCATGGCTGCATCTCAGAGCTGCTGCATAAAGGAGAGGTCCCTCTTGACGTGACAAATCACACCAAGCCCCTGACACCAGGTGGCAGCTGTCAGTGGTGAGGCAGCATGACTCAGAGGCCCCCTGGCTCACTGCTATTTTTAATAGCTTTATGGAGATCTCATTCACAGGCCATATAATCTACCCACTTAAAATGTTTGCCTCAATGACTTTCGGTATATTTGCAGAGTTGTGTGTCCGTTACCACCATCAATTTTAGAACATTGTCACTGCTCTCCAAAAAAACCCTGCACTTCAGAACTGACAGTCCCTAACTCCTCCATGATTATTCCTGATTCCAAAGTTCATTGCTTCAGCCAGTGTCTTCTGAGCCTCTCCTCCACACGCGGCAGAGTCCCCTGTGCTGGTCGTCTGCTCTGCCCCTGCAAATTCAGGACCCAGACTGCAGTGCAGAAGGAGGGCTGTGTGTCATGGGTCTCCATGCTTGCGTTCAAATCAAGCCAACAGGCTGTTAAGTACAGTATGGGCTACGGCCTTCCTTTGACAAATGTGCTTTCCTTGCTATCAGGAGGGCTGGGGTTTAGCTCAGTTGGTAGGATGCTGCTCCGCACTGTCTGAGGACCTGGGTTCCATTCCCAGCACTGCAAAAAATGGGAGAAGGAGTGGCAATCCACTCCCAAAGCAATCTTGAAACAATCAGCCATTGAAAACGCTATGAGGGTCACTGTGAGTTGGACTCGACTCCATGGACCTAACAACAACAACAACAATCAGGAAGGCTAGGTTCAAATTCAGGGTGGAACATGGTCCAATGGGAAGATTGGCTCTGGTCAATGGCAGCCCCATCTCTTCTCATCCCAGCTGTGTCTCACCGTGTGAAATGGCCCCTGCCAAGCTTCGCCTTCACGCCCTTCAAGCAGCCATCCTTGGCCACACCCCGGACTACTGGCTGCTCAAATCTAGGGCACATCCTGTCCAACCGTCCCTGGAGATGGGCTGGAGCCTCCAGGCTCCCCTCCAAATCCCTGGGCCCACTTAGACGTGGGGATGATCTGGCGCTGTTCGCCCATTCACTCTCCCCTCCTCCACTGATCCTGGAGACGCAGCGTGGGCTTCGTCACCGACGCAGAGGTCGCCAGTTGCCCACCCCATGCCAGGGTCAGCTGCAACCACACACCACCCTCACCCAATCGCATTCCTTCCAGACATCTGTCCTGCAGACGCGTCCATCCTGCACGCCTGCTTTCCTTCCTTCCTCTGCGACTTGAGTGCCTGTCCTTCCGTGACCCCGCATCATGTGCTGTGCATTCTGCTCTTGGGCCGCCGGAGGGGCCTTTGGTAGAATGCTCAGGCCAGGGCCACATCTAGATCTAAGGCTGAAACCTGGCCTGGAGACAGTGCTCAGACACAGGCAGTCGGAAGACCTCAGACTCCTGAGGTTGGCAGACCTGGGTTTGGGGCTCAGATTTTACCTGGGCTTGGGGCCCCTTGAATTCCAAGAACCATTTGCTCCCCTGCTGTTTCTCCCTATGCTTCTAGAGGGGATCGCAATGGAGTGGCTCCTGCAGGGTCCTGACCCAAAGGTCCGGAGCTCAGGGTCGCCGTGTCCTTCTCTTTTACTGCTGAGGTCTTCCCAGTGGTTCTCTGTCTTAGCATTAACATTTATAACTCGCACGGAGCCTTATTCTCTCAGCATTGTTCTAAGTACCTTACCCATGCTGACTCTCCGTCACTTACCCTGATGCTTTCAAAGAGAAATGAGGCAGTGTGGAGGGAGGCGCAGGTTTTGAATTGCGAAGCTTGCCTGTAAAGACAACGCAGCAGCGTTCAAATCCCAGTATGCAGCCCAAATCTTCTGAATCAGAGACCCTCTGGGTGGCACCCCGCAATTCGTGTGCCAACACGACCTTCAGGTGACTTTGCTGTGCATTCAGGGCTGAGAAATACGGGCCTCATTTGTCCCAACAACAGCATCCTTGCGTAGTGGTTACCACTACTAATGTTGTTGTTAGGTGCCCTCAAGCCGATGTCCGACTCATAGCGACCCTGCGTACAACAGGTGAAACACTACTGTCAATGCTTCTCTGCTGTTCATAGGGTTTTCAATGGCAGATTTCTTTTGAGGAGTGGGTTGCTGAGTCCTTCTCCCAAGCCTACAGCACCTGGTGTCCCCAGCGTTCTCCCATCCAAGTACTAACCAGGCCTGACCCTGCTTAGCTTCCAAAATCTGACAGGATCAGACACCATAGTGCTACAGCCGCAGGCCTCCTAATAGCTGACACTTTTTTTTTTTTTTGCAGTACTTAGGGGTTGAACCCAGAATCTCGCACATATTTTGCAAGTGCTCTTCCACTGGCGCTCTCAGCCCATTTTAATTTTTCTACTTTGAGACAGGGTCTCACTAAGTTAGGTAGGCTGCCTCTGGCCTCGAACTCACAATCCTCCTGCCTCAGCCGCATGAATTGCTGGGATTACTGTCATGCGCCACTGTGCCTGACAATAGCTGGCACTTCCTTGGCTTTTCCTGTGTGTCGGGTGGGCTGCCAAGTGCAAGGTCCCCGCTTTACAGACAAGGAGCTACCACCCAGCAAGATGAAGTGCCAGGTGCAGGTCACACAGCCAGGCTTGAACTCAAGTGTCTGCCTCTTTCCGAAGGGACTGTAAGGATGGCACAGAGGCATGGCGATGTGTCACATAACTTAAAAAGGCTGCTCCCAGAAAACCCTGCAGCCTCAAGGGTTTTTCTTAAAAATGACAGGTGACTAGAGAACGTGCTGAGTAGGACCTGCTTCACAGTCTGCGCATCCGGCAAATTCAGGCTTTCCTGTAGTCTGAGCGGTGACGTTAGATGGATAATGACCAGGGAGGTGACCAAACCCAGTGTGGTGGCCCTGAGTGTGAGGGAATAGGGCCCAAAGGGGCATGCGAGGAACTGGAGGGGGCATGCGCTGTCTGAAGGGAGAATGGAAGCCATGTGAGAATACAGGTAGCTTCCATTCCATTTTACAAGAAGAAGGAGAAGGAGAAGGAGAAGAAAGAAGGAGGAGGGGGAGGAGGAGGAGGAGGAGGGGGAGAGGAGAGGAGAAAGAAGAAAGAAGAAGATGGCAAAAATCTGTATTTTATGTGACCTCTACCAATGTTCCCGCCTGCAGCAATAGCACTGTGGCGTCCATCCAATCCCCTCAGATCTCAGAAGCTAAGCAGGGTCGGCCTGGTTAGTACCTGGATGGGAGACCACCTGGGAACACCAGGTGCTGTAGGTTTGGGAGAAGGACCCGGCAACTCCACTCCCAAAAATCAATCCGCCATTGAAAACCCTATGAACGGCAGAGAAGCACTGACACTAGTGTTTTGCCTGTTGTATGTAGGGTCGCTATGAGTCGGACACCGACTCGAAGGCACCTAACAACAACTACCAATGTTCAAAAACTGCCTTAGTTTTAAACTCTATCGGTTCTACTGTTCAGACACGGGAAGGCTGCCCAGAGAACATCTGGGGCCCAGACTTGGCCGACCGGCTGCCTTTACCACTTCTGCATGGCACCCCCTCAATGTCGTGGGGTCTGTGGTCCGCCTTGGCTGGTTTAATTTTACTTCCTCACATCCAGTTAATGGAATTAGTTATCGGATTTTGTGCATTGCAGTATTAGCCTTGAGACAACAGCCAAGCATGCATGGAAAAAAAAGAAGGCAGCAGACAACTTAATTGGCCTCCAAAGACCCCAGACGCTCCTCAGTGGGGTCAGTAGGTCCTCTGCAGCTTGCAGCGCGCAGAGGTTCTGTGTGATTGGGCTCCTGCACGCCCGGCCCCCGAAAACTGCTTGGCGCTGACAGGAGGGTTTGAGAGCGCCCTCTGGTGGAGACAAAAGGGCCTGCCGAAAGCCGCAGACTGTCAGAACCCAGAGCAGCCAAGGTCAGGGATCAGGGATGCCGAGGCTTGAAAAATGAACTGCCAGGGGCACCACGAAGCTGCCCGCCACCTGCACTACGAGAACAACTGTGAATATGAGCAATATCGATAAGTCTAAGTACAATAATAATACGTGGAGCCATACATAATATTTAGTATCTTACGATTCACAGTTCACAAGAGACTTCAGTTACTGAGTCTATTTAATCAAGAAAACCATGGAACACTCTAGTAACATAACTGTGCTCTTGATAAATAGGATTCAAACAGTATGGAAGAACGTACTGCAAACATTAAGGACGTTTCAAAACCCTTCATTTTGAAATTATTTCAAGCTTAGTGAAAAGGTGTAAGAATGGAGCTAAGATCTTCCATGATGTGTACTTTTTTTTTTTTTTTGGCAGTACTTGGGGGTTGAACCCAGGGCCTTGCACATATGGACCAAGTGATGTATCACTGAGCTGCACTCCTAGCCTCCCTTTTTATTATTTTACTTTGAGACAGTCTCGCTAAGCTGCATAGGCTATCTTTGACATGGAAAGCAAGATTCTCCTGCCACAGCCTCCTAAATTGCTGGGATTACAGGCTTGTGCCACAGCACCTGGCTCTTCCATATACCTTTTATCTGTTAACTTTTTGTCATATTTGCTTTAATATCCCTATGCTCTTTCTTTGTAAATATAAATATATATATATATATATATATATATATATATATATATATATATATATACTATTATTATTATTATTATTATTTTAAAAATCAGAGGCATTTGAGACTTGTAAATAGTTGAGTAGGCATTTCTGGAGAATGGGACATTCTTATGCAACCCAGTACAGTTTTCAAAATTGGGGAAGCTCACAGGGATGGAATACTAACATCTCATCTACAGACCTGATGCAAATGTTGTCAGCTGTCTTCATAACGATGTCTCTGTTTTAGTCATCTTTCTGATGTTGTAACAGAACAGTACAGCATACTCTGTTCTCAAGAAATAACAGAGATTTACTTCTTACAGCTCTCCGGGCTGGGAAGGCCAAGAGCAAGGGCTCGGCATCTGGCAAGGGTGTTTTTGTGCATCATCCATGGCTGACGATGCCTTGTGAAATGTAGAAACTGTGTAAATAAGTGCTAGAATGTATTCCTTAGGGAATAATGACAAAAAACAAAAGAAGAGAAGAAAGAAAGAAAGAGGACCACACATGATCAGCACAGAGGCATCGTCTTTTTGGAATATTTTTGGTCCATGATGTTGGCTGACGCTCCATTGACACGGGGGGCCAAGAGCAACACAGAGCACCTAAACGGGTGCCGCACCCCCAGCTCCTTTTTAGTTTTTAATGTTGCCTCAGGATCTTGCTAAGTTAGAAAAGCTGCCTCTGGCCTCCACCTTGTGATCCTCCTGCCTCAGCCTCCAGAGTCACTGGGATTACAGGTGCGAGCCACGGTGCCCAGCTTCTGATTACTTTCTTCTGGCTTCTTTGGCAAAGTGCCACTTATTTAATGGCATCAGGCACCTAAATTCCCCTCTTACAGTTCTGGAGGGGGGCAGTCTGGTCCTTTCGGGAGCCTCTGGAGGAAAATCCATTCCTTGCCCTTGTCAGCTTCGGGAGCTCCCTGCCGCCAGTGGCCGCCAGTGGCCCGCAGCTCCTTCCTCCACCTTCCAGAGGCTTTGCTTCGCCCTGTGCCCCCCTACCTCCCAGAGCAGAGACCTCAGTGGGGTGTGGGAGGTGCTCTTGGCGATAAGCTGGCACAGACGGGGCGGGGAGGCGTGGGGGGAGCTGTGTGATCTGCAAAGGCAGAAGGGCTGGGCTGGGTCGACTGCACTGGAGGAGCGTGGCTGCGTCACGGAGGGGGCTCCCTGACACGTGGACGTCCTGAGGAGGTGCTGTCTCAGCCAGAAGCATGAATACCAGGAGGAGAGGTTCACTGAGGGCCTGTGGGCCATCTGGGAGCTGGCTACCCTTAATAGTTAAAGGGAGAGAAATGTACATAAAATTAAAATGTACAAGGTATGACCAAAAGATATGGTGAATGTTTAAATTTTTAAAAATTACAGTAAAAGACACACGACCATTAATCCCCCTCAAACTACCTTCTCTGGCTTTGAACACACTTATCTCGTAGTTCTTGCCACTCTCTGAAGCAGTTCTGCAAGTCCTCTTTCATGAGTGTCTTTAGTTGCACCGTCATGGCTGCCTCAACAACCTGATGATAATTCAAAACATTTACCTTTCATGGTCATTTTGACTTTGGGGAAAAGCTAGATGTCATATAGTGCCAGATCCAGTGACTAAGGTAGATGAGGGCATACTGTAATGGTTTTATTTGACAGAAGCCAGGGGGAGTATTTTGAAGGAGATTAAGGACAATGTGCCTTGAACTGTAATAAAAATTTTAATTTAAACATTCACCATATTTTTTGATCACATATCATAGAAATATCATGTGTCACTGCTATAGCTTGGATCTGGAGTGTCCCCCAAAGGCCCACGTGGTAATGGCTTGGTCCCTAGTTGGGTACTAAGGGGAGATGGTAGAAACTGTAAGAGGTGGGGCTTAGAGAGAGGTTTAGATTACTGGAGGCATGCCTTTGCATGGGATTGTGGGATCCCAGTCTCCTCCTCTCTCTTTTTCACATCCCACCCATAGAGTAGTGGCTTTGCTCTGCCACACATTCCCTACCATGTCATGCTTCTTCACCACAGGCCCAAAAGCAATGGCGCCAACTGGCTATGGACTGAAGCCTCCAAAACCATGAGCCTAAATCAGTTTTATCTCTGTAACAGCTGACTATCCTGGGTATTTGTTACATTAACTGAAAGCTCATTGACACCAGCCACTTAACAGTCTACAAAATGCATCATGGGGTGATTTTGTCATTGTGCCAGCATCGGAGAGGGGCCTTACATAAACTAAGAGGGCTATAACGCCTCCAGAGGACATAATCCTAGGGGAGCACCATCGTACGTGCCATCTGTCATCCACTGAAACATCATATGACTATATATTTATCACAAAAGTACTTCCTATCTTTTGTAGCCATTTAGGAAAAACCCAGATTAGCAAAAGAAGGCAATAAAAAGAACCCCATACTAGCCCCACTCAGAGAAAAATCATAGTCAGCATCTCGGGGTATATTTTGTCAGCCTGAACTTGTCAATTTTTTCATTTGGTATCTATTATCAAGATCTTTCATGCCTACCATTTTTTTCACTTAGTCCAGCCACAACATACATATCTATCACATTTTCAAAGTGGTAACATTGTATTCCTGTAAGTGATGAAGACATAATTCATTTAACCAATCCCCTATTCCTGGACATTTACACGTTCTAAAATTATTATTAGCAAAGCTGGAATGTGCATCTTTATAACTCACTTGTTGCCTCTGTCCACCAGCATTCCTTAGGACAGAAATAGAATAGCATCAGCGAGCACGCACATTTTAAAGGGCATTTGGTATCTATTATCAAACTGTCCTTCAGAGGTCGCTCCCCTCCTCCGTTTCACCAGCCATGACTAGCAAGCCTCTCCTCTACGGCCCCCCTCGTTACTATCATTAAAGCGCATGTTTGCATGCTCAACAGACGGGGAGATATTTGTAGCCAATGAAACTGACAAAGGCCTAATATCCCGTCATAGCTGAGCACCTACAAATGAGGACGATAAACATCCTGCTGGGAAAAGTGGGATAAAAAATAGCCACAGAAAGTTCACGGAAGAAAAATTACCAACGGCTCATAAACATACAAAGAGACGCCTGTATTCCCCGGTACTCAGCGAAAGGCAAACCCAAACCACAATCAAACAGCAGTGTGGCCCGTCAACTCTACAGAACATAAAACAGATTACATTCGCAGCCTCTGGCCAAGCCGACCTTCAGCCCGGGGCCTGGTGGCCATTGGAGCCAGAGGGCGCGCCTGTCTCCGTGCCTTCTCGCGCGCCCCCTGGTAGCAGCAAAGAGGATGGCCACGTTAGCACACAGCTGCTTGGAATGAAAATGTTTCCTGACAGCAAAACGTTGCAGTATTTGTTGAAATGTAATCTCTGCCTGTTGCCACCTCCAAGTCACCTTTATACACTTCAGAACCCTTTTCTCTCCCTGCTTCAGAAAGGTCCCCGTTGCAGTCATTTGTACTGGTGGAAACCTAGACACAGGCCAAATATGCATCAGAAAAGGATTGGTTCTAAATCCACAATAGCCCATCTCTAATACAGACTGTGATGCAGGGGTTATGGTGAGACGTAACAGAGGGGTGAGAAGCATCTATGGTCCAAAGCCAGATGGCCTGGGTTTAAACCCCAGCTTCAACATTGATTTGCTGTGTGATCTTACGCAATTTACTTAGTCTTTCCGTGCTGTGGTTTCTCCATCTGCATAATGGAGGGTAGCAATTGTCTCTACTTCAGAAGGTCCTTGTGTAGATGAGATGAAATTAACACATATAGTTTTATTATACATTTTATTACATTTAAAACCACAATTTCTAGAAATATTATCTATATTGAGATGGGGATGGCATTTGTGTGAAGAATTTTGTACCCAAACAAATCATTCTCCCTCCCACTCCCCTCTCAGACACACACACACACACACACACACACACACACACACACACACACACACACAGAGTCTCTCTCTCTCTCTCTCTCTCTCTCACACACACACACACACACACACACTCTCTCTCTCTCTCTCTCTCTCTCTCTCTCTCTCTCTCTCTCTCACACACACACACACACTCTCTCTCTCTCTCTCTCTCTCTCTCTCTCTCTCTCTCTCTCACACACACACACACACACACACACACTCTCACACACAAAGTCTGGGAAGACCCAGGGCATATATGTCATCCTTGTTACCACAGGGAAAGCAATCAGAATGGGGACATTTGGGAGGGGGGATTTCATGTTAGTTCAGAATGGTTTCACTACCTCATTTGTGCAATTAAAAAATAAAACCAATAAACCGCTATAAAAGAAGCATCTGCCATTCTATCCCAGGCTCACCCTTTTCTTTTTCCTCCTTTCCTCTCAGGTGTCCTCAAGATGATTTAGTTCAAAAGACGAAGAAACTTCCCCTGAGCCCAGTCGCTGGGCACCAGTGTTTATCTGGGGATTGAACGTTTTATCCCTCTGCACCAGTGGGTCCTTGCTGGTTGTGGCAAACTGGTCTCACCTGCTCAGAGTGCGCCCTCTTGTGGTGATAACTCGCAGTGCTGTGCGCTCACCTCGCTGTAAAAAGCAAAAAGCGTTGCTGATTTTCACAGGGGCTCAGCCCTAGAACCCTGAGGCTTGACTCTGATTTTGAGTCTGATGCTGGTGATGGTGACAGGTCTCTGTCCCATGTGGAGGAAGACACCTTCCTCCTTATTGTCTGCCCCTAAGGATGGCAGATATAGCCACTAAACACACAGGCTGTCCCCTATACGTTTGAATTTTAGACAAATCACAAATAAATTTTAGTATGAGTATGTTGCATGGGATATACTAGCATTGCCTGGGACATACTTATGCTAAAAATAGATTTCAAAAAGATTCATGGTTCCTCCAAAATTCAAGTCCAGCTGGGCGTTCTGTGTTTTCTTGGTCCTGCTTGTGTGAGCTGGTCCTGGTGGCACAGAAGGGAGGAGAGGGGTCATAGGAAAGAAAAGGACCAGGTCCAGGGAGGTCCATGTAGATAGGGGTGACGGTTCCGGTGGGTCTCTGGCTGCAAAGGATCAAGAGTGATGTGTGCTTCCGGTGCAGCGGAATCCAGGTGTCCTTGTTCTAGGACAGGGCTGCTCAAGCCAGACAAGCTTTGAACATCTGAAAACTGGGTCCCCTGACCAGAGAGTTCTATGTCATTGGTTTGGGGGTGAGGTAGGCTCTGTCATTTTTTTTCTTTTTCTTTTTTCTTTTTTCTTTGTGTGTGTGGTACTGGGGGTTGAACCCAGGGCCTCGCGCCTGCATGCTTTGCAAGTGCTGGACCACTGAGCTGCACCCCCAACCCATTTTTTAAACTTTTTTTGAGACAGTGTCTCGCTAAGTTACGCAGACTGCCTCTGGTCTTGAACTTGTGATCCTCCCACCTCTGCCTCCCGAGCCACTGGGATTACAGGCGTGCGCCACCACACCCTGCGGCTCTGGCATTTTTTAAAGTCCACAGGCAACTCAATGTGCAGCCACAGCTGAAGTCCAGTAAGCTAGAAGATTTGGTTTTGCGGAGAGACAGGTGTGTGTGTGTGCGCGCACGCACGCGCGCCTCAGTTGCCTTTAGCTTGCATATTTCTAAGTTCATCAGACAGGCATCCTCTTTCTTGAGCCCCCCTCCGCCCACCAGTACACGTATGAAAAATCTCTGCCCTTTCCAGAATGTTCCTCGACTCCCCGGGGCTTATATTTTACTGGTCACCCCTGCTGTGCTTTCCTGCTCACATCAAACCCTTCATCTCGTTCTTGTCTCCCCCTGGAACTATCTTTTTCTTTTTGTCCATGACAACTTAATGATGGTCTTTCAATGACCAGCAGCACACAGCTGTCAAGCTTAGCAGATGTTTCCTGAAGGTCTCCAGTTAACTAGGGCTGTCTTCCCCAGTGTACGTTATTTTGCCCTGAAGTCCTGGGGCAGGTGCGAAGGGGCTCCTGGTAGGAGGAATTTCTCCCTGGCCCATTTCCTCCTCCAGCTCCCTCTGTTTCCTTTTGACTTCTACCCCACCCCCTCTCAGGAACCATCTTGCCCTCTCCAAAGCACAAACAATGAAAGAAACAAATAAATGAACCCCAGAAACGAACCCTCTTCCTTTCTAAGCCAGCATGCAGCCAGTGGCTGACTTCCAAATTGTCGTTCCTTTCTTAATCAGAACAATTCGGCGCCTTTCCCCCTGTAGATCTTCCCTGTGTCCAGGGACTCCCCAAAGGCCTGTGCTCTCTTTCTAAATAATTGAGGGGTCTGGCACTTCTCACAGACAAGCCAGCTCCAACTGGGCCAATATTTTAGAAAGAGCGTTTCCTCTTCCTTCTACACAGGAAAATCTTGAGGGATCTTACATTACCTTCACAGCTAGGGGGCTTTGCTGACTTCTGCACAAACGTCCTGGCCAGAGAACCAAGGTCCTTGGAGCAAAGCTAATCGTTGGAGGGTCAGGGGTCCCCAGTCCTGGAGGAAAACAGCTGGCACCTCCACAGATGTTCCTAAGGACCTGGATCTGGGCCACAGCTGTTCTGTGTGAGTAAGCAGGAGGGGAGGGAGGAAAAGAGGGAAGAGGGCGCAGAGGAGACTGAAGACCAATGTAAAACCACCCGGCCCCCTGAGATAGTCTCTGGTCCAGGGCAAGGTCTGAGAGCCAAACAGGAGGAGGCAGAGTCTTTGTGAGCGTGGAGACCTGGGCACAGGGGGACGGCTCACCTGCCTGCAGCTCCAGAATCTGCAGTGAGGCAGACACAGCCAGCCTGGCCATATGCACTGGAACCTGGAATTTTGACAGAAGCCAAATTCCAAATGCCCAACTGCATTTTACTCTTTTCCTCAAGATGCCCCGCAACCGCTCTGTGTGCCTGTAGGGTTCTATCGGGTGCTGCGCTTTCCAGAACACTTGACTCCGCGATTCTTCCCACCCAGCCAGCTGCCTCATTCCTTTTTTGCCTCCTGCTCTGCCTGCCTCCAAACAGGAGGCTTTGTATGGCAAGTTCACCGTGAAACGTTCCTCAGTCTACCCTCCAACTGTGAGAGCTGGAGGTGAGTCATGCACGGCAAGTGTTGGCCACAGTGTGGGGGGAGGCGGAGCCTGGTTCTCTGCAAGGGGCTGCCATTCTGGAGAGTCCCACAGTGCAACTGGAGGACCATGTGGATCCTCAGCAACTGGCCTGGCCCAGGGACTCTGTCCAAAAGGACATGCGAGAAGATGCTCATTCAGCATTGTCTCTGCAGCGGTGGAGGCCGCTGGGGTGGCCCTCCCTGTATAGGTCAATGCAGTGGAGGCAAGAGGACAAGAGGTACGTGAGGAGTTATGGAATTGACGTCCCAGGTGATATGCTTATCAAACACAGAGGCAGGCTGCCTACGGAGCAGGCACTGCGAGTGAGGGAAGGGGACTGCAGTGGGTTATAGGTGGTCACAGATTCTTTGTCACTCCTCCCATTCAGAGGGGAGCTGGGGTGCTCCTGGGTGGGCTTGTGTCTGTGTCAACCAGCAGAACACAATCAAAATGATGCTCTGTGGGTTTCTGGGTCTGAGCCTTGTAAGGGTAGCTGCCCGTCTCCCTGACCCTGAAACACTCCATGAGTGCTGAGCTTCCATGCAACTAATTAGCTAAATGCTCCCTCTCCCCTTATCTGCAGAAGATATGTCCCAAGACCCCCGGGGGGTGCCTGAATTGAATTGTATCCCTCCAGAAGATATTGAAGTCCTAATTTGCAGTACCTGTGAATGGTACCTTATTAGAAATGGGGTCTTTGCTGATGACGGAGTGATGAAGAACTTAGAGTGAACTCTAGCCCAAGGTGATTGGTCAAAGTGGAAATTTGGGCACAGAGATAGACAGGCACACAGGAAGAACGCTGTGTGGAGAAGAAAACAGATCAAGGTGAGGGCTCTGCAGGCCAAGAATACCACGTGCTGCCAGCAAATCACAGAAGAGAAGAAGAAAGGCGTGGAGTATTTTCTTTCACAGTCCAGAGAACCTATTCCTACGAACACCTTGACCTGGGGCTTCTTCCTTCCACAGTGGGGGCAATGTTTTGTTGCTTAATTCATCTCGGTTTGTAGGACTTAGTTATGGCTGCCCTCACGATATTTCCAAAATTGATCTACAGATTCAACACACTCCCTATCAGAATGCCATGCGGCAATTTGCAGACGTTGAGAAGCTGATTCTAAAATTCATGTGGAAATTCAAGGGACCTCAGTTATCCCAAACACTCTTGAAATAGAACAAGTGCGGAAGGACTCATACTTCTTGGTTTTAAAAACTTAAAGGCATAGTAATCAAGATGGTGTGTTACTCTCCTAAAGATGGGCACACAGGTCAATGTGACACCTTTGCCACTCCAGATATAAACATTTGTATTTATAGTCAATGGAATTTTATAAGGTTGCTAAGATAATTAGATACATAGAATAATATTCTCAACAAGTGGCACTAGGACAGCTGAATATCCACACATAAAAGAAGAATTCTGGACCCCTAGCGTACACCGTATGTAAAGACTAATTCAAAATAGAGCCAAGACCTAAATGAAAGAGCTAAAGCTATAAAAATCATCAGAAGGATGCATTGATGTAAATAAAGTTTTGTGACTTTGGATTAGGCAATGGTCCTTAAGATGTGACACCAAGCATAAGTAACAAAATAAAAACAAATTGAACACTTCTGTGTATCAAAGGTCAACACAAAGAGTGCAAAAAAGACAAGCCAAAGAATGTGAGAAAAAAATTTCAAATCATATATCTTCTAAGAGACTTGTATCTAGAATGCAGACTTCAGAGCCTTCACTGTCCCAGGCTGACTCAACTGTATCACAAATCCTGATTGAATTGGCTTAGAATCTTGAAATAATGTACTGATGAATCTCCCAAACAATGGTGGAAAAGTTTTCATTCTTTTGCTCTGAGCAGACTGTCAAGAAAAAAAAAAAAAAAAAAATCCAAAGAGTTACAAAACCACAGCAAAAATAGTATGTTCCAGGGGTGTCTTGTCTTCTTCTTCCCTTTGAAACAGTGGCCAGTGATGAGTCCTGTGCCCAGACTTCCAGAAAGGAAACATCTGAGAACATCTCTTCCATGCTTGAATGCCCAGCACCCCCTAGTCAGGGGAAATTGGGCCCTTGGGATGGACGTGTGGGTCCCAACTCTGGCAAAACCACCAATAACTTTTCCACTCTGTGATGGGACAAAAAAAAATCTTCTAGGTAGGGCTCTTCTATGAAAGGCAAAAGCAATTTGGAAAAAAACCCAAAATCTGGCTATAAAGTACAAGAGTTATTTTTACTGCAAGAGGACTGGCCATCTCGTAAAATGTTGCAGTTGCCAAAGTGTCTGGACCCCCAGGAAACTTGACAGGCGCTGGAGTGACCCCTTTTTTGATAGTGGGGATCACGTGTTGCGAATGTTCCACACTCAGCGAGAGCGTGGCCAAGAGCTGCGGTCCCTGCCGATGGAGCTGGAATCATCAAAGGGCTGATTGTTTCCAGGAGTAGGAACCGAGGTTCTTGTCTGTGGGAGTCCCTGTCTGTGGGAGCCTCTGGTGCCGTCCTGGCCATGAGCTTCTGCCCGCACAGCAGCACGCAAGGCTTCAGGAGACATTGTATTCTGGGGTGCTGTGTCCCTGAGCTCTCTGGACATGCACAGGCCCGAGGACAAGTCTCTTGCTGAGGTCGCATGTCCTGTACACACATCCATTCAAACCAGACAGAAAATATTCTCTGGTGGCTGTCTCTAAACAGGGTTACAGCTGAATGAGTCTCCTACATTCCTTAATCTACAATGAGGAGAACGGTTGGGGGAGGCAGATCAGTCATTGCCTTAGTAAGTATTTGACATTAGCTTGCAGGTGCCACCTCTTCTCTGCTGCTTGTTGCCCTTTTGTAGAGAGACAGATAGATGGCGTGACGGTAACTGTAGGCTTTCCAGTCAGTCAACTCTGGGCTGGAATCCTAGATCTACCACTTATTTGCTATTTGGCCTCAGACAATTCACTGTAAACTCTGTGCCTACGTTTCTCTAACTGCAGGCAAAGATGACCCAGAGTGATGTATGCAAGTTGTCTGAAAAATAGCGGATTGTGAAAAACACAGAGAGGGAATCGGAGAGGGATATGTTTCTTCTTCTGACACAGAGCTCCAGACCTTCATTCTTAAAAAAACTCAACTGTTATACATTTCCACCACTTTTTAAAAAAGAAATATTTGAACAGATTATCAATACAATTTTTAGATGATCTAAAATTTCTATAGCCTGCAGCCATACCACTGTAGTGTCCAATCCCATCAGATCTTGGCAGCTAAACAGGGTCAGCCTTGGTTAGTACTTGGACGGGAGACTGCCTGGGAATACCAGGTGCTGTAGGCTTGGGAGAAGGACCCAGCAACCCACTCCTAAAAAGCAATCTGCCACTGAAAAACCTGTGAACAGTAGAGAAGCACAATAGTGTTTTGCCTGTTGTATGTAAAGTCTCTATGAGTTGGACACCAACTCAATGGCACCTAACAAACAAATATTTTCCACAAATCCAAACATGGTAATTTACCACAGGTAGACCTTAAACATAACCTCTATAGTTTCACTGTTTCAAAAGTACTTGATCTGGGCATAGGGTACACATGCCTGTAATCCCAGCACTATAGAGATGGAGGCAGGAGGATTGTGAGTTACAGGCCAGGCTGGGCCACATAATAAGAGTCTGTCTCAAGAAAAACAAAGCAAAACAAAACGAAACACATAACACAAGAAAAAGTATTTGAAACATCCTGTCTTGTGAGAGAACCCTAAAGTCTTGCCTTGAACTCTGTGGATATTTAGATGTGCCTGTGCTAGTATGTACTGTGAATATATTAAAGGGTTAGCCAAACTGAACAGCTGAAAACTTCTATTGTCAATATCTTTATAGCATGCAGGTGTAGTCATTTCCCATGGAATGTGATCCAATAGCTTGGAGTAGAAATCTAGCCATATCTTTTTCTAATTTATCACTTGAGTCCTCTCTCCTCCTCAAACACTATTATAAAGCTTGATATCTTGTTTTTGAAATTTCCAAAAACCCTGAGGCCTTCGTCCTGTTTTGTAAATACCAAATGCAGAGACAGTCATTTGCTCTCTGTTTTTCTTGCTCCTCTTCACCACCAGGTGGTGCTGCTGAACACCAGGCTGGCACAGTTACACACACACACACACACACACACACACACACACACACACACACACACATTGTTTGGGAACGTCCCCGCTGTTCTGTGAATCTCTGCTCTTTCTGCAGTGGGTTGAACAGTTGGGCTCTAAATTTGGCTTCCTTGGTACATGGTTTGGTTGCTTTTCTGCCAAATGAAACCATGGGCAGCTCCCAGTTTCAGCTATGATGGCTCCAGGGTCATGACCTCCATCAGATCTTAGGAGTTGAACCTGAATCCTTCACACCTAGGTTCCCGTTTTTCTTGGCAAGTGTTATGAGCTGAATGTGTCTCCTCCAAATTCATAAGTTGAAGCCCCATTCCCCAGTGTGACTGTGTTTGAAGATATGGCCTTTATGGAAGTCATGAAGGAAAAATGAGTTGTAGGGTAAGGCTCTGATCCTGTAGGACTAGTGTCCTTATGAGAAGACTCACCAGCCAGCTCATGTGTACACCCCCTGCCCCACATATACACAGTGAAAGAGGTGCCTGTCTACAAGCTAGAAGGATGGCCCTTCTCAGCATTTGACCATTCTGGCAGCTTGATCTTGGGCTTTTCAAAGTTTTCATGGAGCTATGAGAAAACAAAATGTCTATTGTCTAAGCCACTCAGGATATGGTGCTTTGCTGTGACAGCCTGAGCTAGCAGAAGAGCTTCTCTGGGGAGTTCTTTGAGTGCATTCCTTCCAATACACTGTGATCAGGGCCACCCTGTCCTACCTGACAGAGCCATTTGGTTAGAGAATTTGCACTTCTGTGTATGAACTCGGGGGAGGCATGGGGATCAGGGGTACACATGCAGAGGGGGACCTTCTAACATGCGCAGCCTGGGACATGGTTCATTCTGTGCTGTCTAAAGTCAGAACCACCTGGGCTCAAATCATGGCTCTGCAATCCACTAACTGTGAGCCTTGGGCAAGTCACTTGCTCTCCAGGTGCCTTACTGCCCTCACTTGGCAAGTGGAGATAGCAATTGGACTCCACTTGCAGGGTCGTTGCGAGCCTTAATAGAGGCAAGCCGTGTGAAGTGCCCAGAACAATGCCTGGCATCTGGCAGCCATGATTTCTTAAAAAATAAAACTCAACCTCTCTCGAGAGCTCAAAAGCACCCCTCACACATGAGCAGAGGCGATCCTGTGAACTGAACTAAAGGTGTAGAAAGTGGGCCAGAGGCTACAGATGCATTGCGCTTCCCACAATGAAGAACCACCTGAGGATCTCCCTCTCAAAGGTTCTGCCCCCTTTGTTCTCTCTGGTCATCCTGCTGCCAGCTGTCTTTGTCTCAGCGCCTCCTTCCATGGCCCCTCATACTGTCATATCTCTTCCTTGGTTCCTACTTGCTTTAGCTTTCCCTCTTCCTCTCTTCTCCTCAGGACAGACACCTCCTTCCCTTTTCTTGTCTCTGTACTGTTTAGTCACCTGCTTTGTCATGCTCACATGTTCTTAGGGTCTTTTCCTCTATCCCAATCATTCTAGAATGTTTCTTTCGACAACTGGCACGTTCTTCAGAGGATCCTAGTCGAAGCATCCTCTTTGACCTTTTATGGCAGAAGAAAAAGCAGGTCCACAGCGCACCTGTGGGGTTTTGCTACACTATTACCATTTCTGGGTCTGTGTCTTGCAGTCAAAGTGAGTTCCCAAAGGCAGGGTGATACCTCAGCAGTGACCTCAAGACCTCGTTCCCAGAGGGTCAGAGCATTCACAGTGGATGGGGGATGGATGAGCAGGTGGGCGCTGCCTTTGGTTCCTGCTGGGTCCTGTGGCCAGGCCAGCAGGTCCTTCCCTTGTCCTGGTGGGGGTGACAGCTCTTGGCTGTTCCACTGCTAACCACACTCTGAGCTCCCTCCTGAGAATGGTATTATTTAACACCCACTAGTTACTTTCATGGCCTGCAGCCATAGCCCTGTGGCATCCGATCCCATCAGATCTCGGAAGCTAAGCAGGGTCGGGCCTGGTTAGTACCTGGATGGGAGACCGCCTGGGAACACCAGAAGCTGTAGGCTTGGGAGAAGGACCTGGCAACCCCCTCCCAAAAATCGATCTGCCATTGAAAACCCTATGAACAGCAGAGAAGCACTGACAATAGTGTTTCCCCTGTTGTACAGAGGGTTGCTATGAGTCGAATACCGACTCGATGGCACCTAACAACAACAGTTACTTCCATTGGGCTGGGATTTAGCTCAGTTGGTAGAGTGCTGTGCTGCAGTCTCTGAGGTCCCGAGTTCAATTCCCAGCACTGCAAAAATGGGAGAAGGACCTGGCAATCCACTCCCAAGGCAATCCCAAAACAGTCAGCCATTGAAAACCCTATGAGGGTCGCTGTGAGTCAGATACCAACTTGATGGCACCTAACAACAACAACAGTTACTTCCATTTTTATCTTTACCCTAGAGCTTTAGAGAAGCTCTGCTCAGTGCTTTACCCTAGCAACACAGAGCATTCACAGCTTTAGCATTAAAATTACCCCTTCCGTGTTATTTTACTTAAACAGAAAGAACGCAAGACTCACTGGGGACCACGCCCCCCATGATCACGATGGAACCTTGATGTCAATCTTGTATGTAAAATAGAATACAAATGAAGAGTTTGTGCAAATGTATCCCAACCCACAAGCCACCAGGGGTGACTGCTTATCAGTTTGTTGAGAAACCAGCTTAGATAAATACACAGTTTTAAAGATACGTTTCGACGGGGTGCTGGCTCAAAACCAAACAGCTGTAGAGTTGTTATAAATGCTTATACACAGATACTATGTTAATTTAACAAACACTTATTTGGCACTTCATTTGTGCCAGGAAAACATCTAAGATGTTATAAATAGTGACTCATCAGGTCTTCATATCAACCGTACAAGGGAGGTACTGTTATAACCCATATTGCAGAGGAGAACACTGAGGGACAGAAGGATGAAGCCATTCAAGAACACATGGTTGGTAGGGAGCAGATAGGATTATGGATCCAGGTGGGTATCTCTGGGGCCCACGCTTTTAACATGTACACTGCCCTCCTGGAAGTTGAAGAAGCCTAAGAAGAAATGTGCCTGCAGCCGTAGCCCTGTGGCATCCGATCTCTACTACCATTTGTAGAGGTGATCAATAAGCACGCTTCATAGTCAGCCTTTTGTATCCAGGGTTCTGCAGCCTTAGGTTCAACCAACCATGGGTAGTAAATACTTGGGAAAAAATTAGGTCTGTGTTGAACAAATGCAGACTTTTTTCTTGTGATTAGTCCCTGAAAAATGCAGACTTTTTTTCCTGTGATTAGTCCCTGAACAATAGGGTATAACGACTATTTACATAGCATTTACATTGGGTTAGTTATCACAAGTCATCTAGAGATGAGTTGGAGTATATAAGAGAAGGGGGTAGGTTCTGTGCAAATATGCCATTTTATACAAGACACTTGGGCACCCATGGGTTTGGTATTCGAGAGGGGTCCCCTGTGACCGAGGGACATCTATATTTCACTGGCGGTGCTTCACAAAGGGGTGAGGTAAGGAAGCGCTGAGGGTTGCTTCCAGGACAGGGAGAAGTGATTTCCCAGCAGGGAGCAGGAGGGAAAGCTGAGGTTGAGACCAGACTCAGTTTCCAATTCCAGCTGTGTCTCCTGTCAGCTCTGTGGTCTGGGGTTGAGACACAGATCCTCATCTGCGAGGCCCCACTGCCTTGCAATGGTGTGCAGTGATGTGCCCGGGCATCCTTCTGTCCCCCCGCCATGACGTGTCACCTGGAGGGAGGCAGGAAGGGGCTCCCCCTGGGGAGGTCATAGCCAAGGGGGAAGAAGAGCCAGGAGCCCAGGGCAGGCCACAGCCAGACGAGCCAGGGCCCTGGCCTGCCTGCCCTCTGCCTCCAGCACCTCATACTGCTCTCCCTGGCCAAGGGTCTTCTGTGCCCGCCCTGTCCCTGGGCTCTGATGTTGTTTCCATCAAACCAGCCTGCCACCCTTCAAGTGACCTCCTGCAAGACTGGCTGCCTCCAGAGCCACCAAGGTGCAGGTGTTTACTTATACTGCCTTGGTCCTGTTTATAGAAGTGCCCCTGACGAGAGACACACACCGTGGCTGGGCCTGGGTGGCTGTCCCACAAAGATGCCTTTCAGGCCACTCTCAGCTGGAAGGCTGGGGACTCGGCATGGTGAGGCAGAAAATGAGGTCGGGTCGGAGTCTGGTTCTGGGAGAGTGAGGCCAACAGGAGTCATTGTAATAGCGACCTTATTTCCCTGTGTGCCACACTGCATGAAGGGCCTCACATGCATTATTAGTTCAGTTATCTATTCCACAGGAGGAGGAAACAGAGAGGTGGAGATACTTGATCAAGGGTGCACAGATGAGTTTTCAGGGAATTGGGGTTTTGAGCCATGATCTCTCTGACGGCAAAGTTTGTACTATCTCCACTTTGGTTATTTTGTTTTCCTGGGTAAAATTAATACCCATAGCTTCTGTTTAAGAATACGGTATAATCCTCAAAGGAACATATTTTAGAAGATTTTTAGATATTTAATATTTTAGATATTTAATATTTTAATATTTTAGATATTTAGATGAGAATGACGTTCATAGAGGACCAGGGACTTGTCTACAGTAGGGAATGACAGAGCTGGGACACTTCGGAAGGAAGAAGGCTGTCAAGCTAACAAGCTATTCTGAGGAAAACTCCAAGTGTGGCCTCCTGCCCTGTTGTACAGGGGCAGAGCATTGCTGGTTCCATCATTTGCCCCTAGCAGTGTATTTGGGAAGGATGGAGGGGCCGGCTCACCCTCAGCGCTGGGCTCAGCCGTTGCTCTCTGACTCAGTATCTGCCACTCTTTGGTGACTGAGGACATGGGGCGATCGCTGGACTTGGCATCACCTCCTGACTTCCCACAGTGGCTCTGTGAGTCAGGTACTGCCATTGCCCCCATTTCCCAGATGTGGACATGGAGGCTCAGGGAGGCAAAAGGACTTGCCCAAGGCCACCTGGTGGCTACAGCGTCACTTGGATGATCAGCCCCGGGCGGGTGGTGGTGGTTCACCCCAGAGCTCAGACTGGCAGCCACTGCCTAGTGCTTCCCCCAGCATTCCCAGTTGGGGAAGGGCCTCTCTGCCCCAGCTCCCATGTGCAAGTGACCCTGTCCCCTAGGGAGCAGCCAGGAGTCCGTCCCATCCAGTTCCTCTGTCTCTTCTCCCCCCCTCTCTGCAGCGTCCACCTCCCTTCTTCCTTCCCCACGTCTTTTGGGTCATGTCCCCATCCCTCCTCTAAGCTGGGCTCTCGCCTCCTGCAGGGACCGAACACTCGCTCTGGTTCTGCCACCCTGGGGTGGGCCGGGAACCCAGGCCAGGTGACATCATGGTTCTGGGCTTTGGTTTGTCCATCTGGAACCCTGGGTGATGATGGCCGCTCTGCATTCTGGGGTGTAGCAATGGTCCAGCAAGTCATGCACAAGGCCTTCTCTGCCGCAGCTGGGCGCCATAATAATATTTAATGGAGAGATTTTACAGCATGTTGGCACCGGCTCGGCAGCCACCTCCTGGCTTCAGGGTGATGGGAAGGAGGGAGCTGAGTGGAGCTGGGGCGTCTGAGGTCCCTGGCTACCCTTTTCTCTGTCCTGTCCCTGCTCCGTTCTGCTGCACTGCCCTGCTCTAACCTCTCCCATGCCATTCCTCTTTGCCCTCTCTGAGCCTGGCAGTGACAGGAGTGTGCCACCTCAGGGCCACGGAACAAGAGCTCCAGGATGAAAGAGGCGCAGGCCGAGGGAGGCGACCCTACTCCTCAAGGACATGGCTGTGTCACTCTTCAGAAGTGGATGGGCCACAGGGCCACAGTTAGCGCCCCTATGAGGCCACCTGGAAACTTCCTTAAGGCACCATGTGCCTCCCCTTTCCAGTTCCGCCAACCGCCCTGAGCAGGCTTGGGAAGGCCTGTTCCTGCCTCCCCCGCACTCCTCACCCAGGGAGAATCCCTCCCAAGGGACCCCCACATCCTTGAGGGAATGAGCCCACGTAGGAGGGGTCAGGCCTGGAGCCTGGATGGGCCACAGGGTCGCCTCCACTTGAGGGCTTGATGGGCGACCCTGGTCATACCCTTTCTCTGACCATCTCCCAAAGTTCAAGGGGACCCCAGAGCAGGTCTGACCCACTGGGGAAGGGCCCAGCGGCCCCTTTCTTTCTGCTACTTAGGAGGCAAGTGCAGATGACAAGGCTCCACTCTCATGGCTGCCCAGCTTGCCATCTCCCAGACCCAGCGTGGCTCCTCTCTCAGGCAGGGACCACGTACCTCCCAGAGGGCATGGTGTCCACATTTCTCCTTCTCATCTTCTGTCCCATGTGGAAGAGGTCTTGTGTGTCACCAGAGTGATGAGTTCCAAGACTTGGGCTCAGGCACAGGGACAGCTGGCTGTGGGCCAAGGCCATGTCGTCCCAGCACTGGTGTGGGCAGACACAGCACCCTGTGTGGTCCCTGTCTCCCCAGAGCTGTAAGGGTTTGAGGCCAAAGGCTCAGTGGATAAGAAAGGTCCATTTCAGTCACGTCGTCTGTGCAAACATCTTCCTGGGGACTCGGGAAGCAGGAGGTGGGGCCAAGGTAAGAGAGAAGTGGGCCTGGGTCTCCGGGTCAAATGGGACCCATTTTATAGCTGCAAACCACAAGGTGTTCCCAGCATAGGCTTAATGAGGAAAAGTGGGATGACGGGGCACAATGGTCCTTTTATGGGGATTCCATCCAATAATGTTCCCTGTGTTTTCATTCTCCCTGGCCCAGGTGTTTATAGGCAGATTGGTGCTTGGAATGGAAACCAGTAAAATCCTAGCTTATTAATAACTTATGGAATATAAATACATTTCTGTTACTTTCCACGGGTCATGAAGACGGCTGCACAGACTTTTGCCAAATTGGGTAGGCATGTTTGCGATGATCTCAGCTGCTGTGTGGGGAATAAGCCCTGGGCAGGGTCAGAGATGGGCAGGACTCTCCCACAGACGACACTGAGCCTCAGCAGAAGGCATGCAGGGCAGGCTGGGGTGGGTGGTGACCTACGATAGCGTGGACGAGGGGAGAAAAGCAGCAGCTAGCCTGGCCCAAAGGCCTGCTCCTGGGCCACACTGTCCCGGAAGTGACCTACGAGCCACTTGCCCCAAGGGGCTGTCACATGCATTAATTCACAGCCTCTGCTGTTTCATCTCTTCATTGTCAGCACTGGGACCAGAGCCAGCTCAGGAAGGAGTTGTCAATTTGTCCTATAGTACCTTATGGTAGGGACTGAGTCAAAGGCTTGCCAATGAAGTCCACATTGCTTAGTGACAGTACATTCTGAGAAATATGCTGTTAGGTGATTTTGTCATAGTGTGAGCATCACAGAACTGCACCGCTATGCACTACACCATATTGTTTTGGTTAGAGATGGATCACACGTATGACAGGGGTCCCATGAGATGGCATCGCCTTGTGGTAGTGTAGTAGTCTTAGTGTAGAGATGCTCTGTGATGCTCACAGAATGACATTAAACACCACCACTTGTGACTACCCACCTAGGCTGTGTGTGTGTGTGAGTGTGTGTGTGTGTGTGTGTGTGTGTGTGTGTGTGTGTGTGTGTGAGAGAGAGAGAGAGAGAGAGAGAGAGAGAGAGAGAGAAACATTTTTTTTTTTTTTGGCAGTACTGGGGGTTGAACCCAGGGCCCTGCACTTGCATGCTTTGCCAGTACTGCACCACTGAGCTGCATCCCCAGCCCATCTTTTTACTTTTTGAGACAGGATCTCACTAAATTACACAGACTGCCTCTGGTCTCGAACTTGCGATCCTCCTCTCTCTAACTCCCGAGTTGCTGGGATTACAGGCATGTGTCACTGTGCTCAGCAAGAGAAACCTTTTATGATATGATGCTAACATAGTTTAGAAAGAACAACAGATTACAAAATTACTATTTCATATTGATACTTAATCCAACCAAGAAATGTTTGATGGTGAACACAATATTGACAAAGTCTTAACAAACCTCTCTACACAATACAAATTAATTACAAAGAGAGAAAAGAATTATCTGGCAGATAATACCTGAATCAAGTGATGAAAATTAATACTAGGGACAAATTGAAATCATGTACCTGCTCCGACACAATGAGAACACAGTGCCACTTCTGTGCTATTCCTGACAAGGAGCAGAATCTCAATCTGAATCACAGGTGTCTTGAGGGACACTCAACAAAGGATCTCACCTATAGCCTTTAAAAGATCCCAAGGAATTATTCTAGATAAGAGACAATACAGATGTGACAATCAAATGCAACTGAGTATTCTGAATTGGATCCTTTCGCTAGAAAGGATATGTTGGAATACCTGGAGAAACGTAAGTTTTAATACCTGAGGTATAGTATTAATGTTAATTTCCTGATGTGTTTATTGAGGCAATGCAGGAGACTGTCCTTGTTGGTAGGAATTATATGTTTTAAGTTCTTGGTGGCGAAGAGGCACTGGGCTAGCAACTGCTCTCAAATGGTGGCTGAAAAGGTTCTTTTTTACTAACTTGCTGTAAGCTTACAACTATTTCAAAGGAAAAAAAGTTTTTATAAAAAATGTTATTAAAAATGTAGTAAGAGTCATGCATCTTAGTTTAGGAGTGTGGTTAAAAGCCAGGCTTTGCAAAATGCGGTATACCCATAGAATAACATATTATTCAGCCTTAAGAAGGAAGGGTAGGTATTCTGATAAAGCTAAAACATAGATGTCGTTTGAGGGCATTTTGTTAAGTGAAATGAACTGGGCACAAAATGACAAATGTATGAGCCTATTTATATAAGTTACCTTGTTGTTGTTAGGAGGCATGATCCAGCTAAACGCAGGTATAAAATCTTACATGCCTAGCTATGCATGGCTTGTTCTTGGAGAGGAGGATGGAGCGAGTAACAGTGCTTGCTTCTGGGGAGGGTGTCTGAGAGACTGGAGGGACACTGGCAGGAATCTTCTCACTGTTAAACCCATCTGCGCCTTTTGAATATGTTCCCGTGAATAAACATTAACTCTTTAAATCAATCGATGGATTCGCTGATAGATCTATTGACAAATTGAACAGTCAAAATGATCAAAGAGGGACCTTCCATCTCCTCCTCTCTTACTCTTCAGCCCTCTGTCATTCTTCATCAGTCCCCATAGTTCTCCATCCAATCTACTCTTGCCCTTGTTGACAAATTCAACCAATTTCTCTCTTTACCTTCTTTCTGCTCAGTGGCGTTTTGACATTTGAAACACCATCTCCCTCAGCCTCAGGGAAACCAGTGAAATGCATCTGTGGTAAGCAGAAGGGCCATGTCTGTTTTGACCAGCACGGTGGCAGAGTGCATTGCCTGGGATACTTGTAAGTGTTGTGTGTCTGTATATGGAATGAAAAAACCATTAAATAAAAAAGCAAAATCAAGCTGGGTGCTGGGGCACATGCCTATAATTCCAGCAACTTGAGAGGCTGCTGAGGGAGGATTGCAGGTTTGAGGCCAGAGGCAGTCTGTGCAACTTAGTGAGGCCCTGTCTTGAAATAAATACTACTACTGATAATACTGATAATACTGATAATAATAATAATAATAATAATGATAATAACGATAATAATATTAATAATAATAATAAATGGGTTGTGGGTACAGCTCAGTGGTAGAGCACTTGCCTAGCGTGCACAACGCCCTGGGTTCAATCCCCTCCATAACAGCATTGACAAACTCACAAGAAACATCTTGACGGGCACACAGCCAGGAATAAAGGCAGAGTCCATTATTTCCAAATAAAGCAGTCCTAGGTGTGATATTGGGACTGGGATTTAGCTCAGTTGGTAGAGCGCTGCACTACAGTCTCTGAGGTCCCGAGTTCAATTCCCAGCACCGCAAAAATGGGAGAAGGACCTGGCAATCCACTCCCAAGACAATCCCAAAACAGTCAGCCATTGAAAACCCTATGAGGGTTGCTATGAGCTGGATACCGACTCGACAGCACCTAACAACAACAACAAGGTGCGACATTGTACTTTTTGCAAAATACTAACATTGAAGAAACTAAGTAAACTTCAATGTTCAGACAGGTCCTCTCAGGATTATTTTTTTAAAACTGTATGTGAATTGACAATTATTCAAACATAAAAAGTAACTTAAATAAGTGCAAACTTGTCACGGTTAGGTTTAGTGGCCTCAGGCTGTCCAGTGGGACTTCAGAATTGCTTTGAGCCAAGAACTGCAGTTTTCCAGTTTTTCCCTTTTCAATTCTTCCTCTGTTGTGTTTAGGCAAGCAACTTGGCTTTCCAGTTCTTATGTCTGACAGCAGAGAAGCTGCCTAATGTAGACACCCCGAGCTTTGACTTGGAGGAGGTGACCAGGTGGTATTCTGGGATTATCTTCCTCAGGCAGCAGGATGACAACGTCTGTGTGGAAAACACAGTGTGTATCTGGAGGTCCAAAGGGTAAGGCGGACTTCTAGTCTCACTCCATCTGGTCCTCCTCTCCTGCTAGGCCCGTGGATGGATTACACTTCTCTGTCCCCTTTCAGTTGGGTGAGGCCAGATACCTCATTCTGGCCAGTGGGCCGCAAGGGATGTGATCTCTCACAGGCTGAACCATTTAATCCCTGGTGTGAGCCTTCCACTGTTCTCTCCTCATGCTGGGCCCCCACAGAAGAGGTCTTGGGGCAAAAGGGCAGGCCTAAAAGCTTGAAGCAGCCAGTCTGCTGAACTGCTGCCTGAATAGCAGCTGACCCGGAGCCCTGCCAAGATCATGGCCCTATTGTGACAAGGGAAAAACGTGTGAGGCCATGGAGATGTTGGTGTTTTTATCATTTCCTACAGAATGAAACTAAATCTGTCATGACTAATGCAGCCCCCAGACCCAAAAGGTATACCAGGATTCAAACCTGATTTGATATGGGCCTAGATTTGGAATGACAAGTGACCTCAGATTAGAAATTCTTGTCAGTCCCAGAGGACTGACAAGAGTGAACCTGTTAAATAATAGGGAGGCAGAGTAGGAAAGGGTTGGGGGGGAGCAAACCTGGGTTCAAATCCTTGCTGCTGGACAACAGTTGTATGAGGAGATGCTCCACCTGAGTCCTTGTTTCTTCAGAAAATGGAGAGTAAATACTAACAGGGTGATGAAAATTAAATGAATTTATGTACAAGAAGGCCTGCAGCTGTAGCCCTGTGGCATCTGATCCCATCAGATCTTGGAAACTAAGCAGGGTCAGGCCTGGTTAGTCCTTGAAAGAGAGACTGCCTGGAAATACTAGGTGCTGGAGGCTTGGGAGATGGACCTGGCAACCCACTCCCTAAAATCAATCTGCCATCGAAAACCCTATGAACAGCAGAGAAGCACTGATGATAGTGTTCCCCATGTTGTACATAGGGTCGCTATGAGTTGGATACCTACTCGATGGCACCTAACGACAATGATGTACAAGAAAACTTCTGCCACTCGGGAGGCGTCTATTCATGTACTTTTCCCTTTACAGTGTTCATGAGTGAGGAAGCTACTAGCTGAAAGCAGTGTCTCAGGAACGATGCCCAAATGGCACTGAGGCCTGGAGTCAACATGACTGGCAAGGTGGCCAGTGGTGTGACCAGTCTGAGAGGTGTGGTAATTACTACCCTGTGGCCTTGGAGCTCAGCCCAGCCCTGGTGACAAGACCATAAAAGTTGGCCTCCTGGCTCCTCTCTGGATAAGGTGATGGGTACAACATACTGTGCCAATGAAAGCTTGGCGGTGCCAGCTCCCGTCTGCTCCCCTCTGTCCTCAGCATCCATAGCGCAGGCCAGGCCCCACGCCAGTACTTACCAAAACAATTTTCCAACCCAAATGTCAGTGCCAGCCTCGGACACATGGCAGGCCCTGACCTTTGCTGGCTCTGCAAAGGCGTCTCTCCTGGGTCTTCAACAGCCAGTAAGTGCTTCCCACAGAGCTCCAGGCCACTTGGAGGCTGGGCCAAGCTCAACTTCAGCAGACTGCTGGGATCTGGAAAGTGCAGTTCAAGTTACAAGCAGGCCTTAGTCAAAATGCCCAAATGTAGCCCTTGCAAAGGACTATGGGAGAAGCAAAAGAAAAAATATGACGTGATAGTCTCAACCTTTGAGAGCTGTCAGAAGAGACACATGAACCCACTATCTTATGTCAAGACCACCAACTTTCAAGAGGTTTCCTAATGTGAGAATGATTTTTACTGTGCATGAGAATTATCTGGAGGGTTTGCTGGGCAGCACCCCAAGTCTCTGAAGTCAGTGGGTCTGGGAGGAGACCTACATTTCTTTTTTTTTTTTTGCACAGTACTCAGGGAGGTGTGCTAGGCAAGCACTCTACCACTAAACTGTACCCTAACCCCCTTTTGGCCTGCAGCCGTAGCCCTGTGGAATCCGATCCTGTCAGATCTCGGAAGCTAAGCAGGGTCGGGCCTGGTTAGTACCTGGATGGGAGACCGCCTGGGAACACCAGAAGCTGTAGGCTTGGGAGAAGGACCTGGCAACCCCCTCCCAAAAATCAATCTGCCATTGAAAACCCTATGAACAGCAGAGAAGCACTGACAATAACGTTTCCCCTGTTGTACAGAGGGTCGCTATGAGTTGGATACCGACTCGGCGGCACCTAACAACCACCACCACCCCCTTTTACGCCTGCAGCTGTAGCCCTGAGGCATCCGATCCCATCAGATCTCAGTAGCTAAGTAGGGTCAGGCCTGGTTAGTACCTGGATGGGAGACCGCCTGGGAACACCAGAAGCTGTAGGCTTGGGAGGAGGACCTGGCAACCCCCTCCCAAAAATCAATCTGCCATTGAAAACCCTATGAACAGCAGAGAAGCACTGACAATAGTGTTTCCCCTGTTGTACAGAGGGTCACTAAGAGTCAGATACCGACTTGACGGCACCTAACAACAACAACTACCCCCTTTTAAAATTTTGAGCCAAGGTATCGCTAAGTTGTGCAGACAGGCTCTGGTCTTGAACATGCAACCTCCCTGTCTCAGCCACCTGAGTCACTGGGATTGCAAGTGTGCCTCACGACACCCACAGCTCTCACATTTTTAACAAGTTCCAGGGTGATGGAGATGCTGATGCCAATCGGGGATTCTATACTTTGAACCACTGCGGTTCTGGAAGTTAGTATTAATTCAGTTCACAGTGCTAGCGAGTGATACAGAATGCATGCGAACTTTCAGTCTGCCTCACAAGTAAATAGGTTAGGCCAAAACAATAAAAACAAGGATAGAAATATCTCTGAAATTCTGCTATCGAAGCCACACACATCAGCAAACACCCAGAATTAAACCAGATGGTTCTAGGTAGAGATGGTATGTTGGCAATGCCAGTGAAGCATTAAGCTGGTACCTGGAAATATGCCAGGCAATGGTCTCTAGTAGCAAACACAGATGCTGGTCCAGGCAGGAGAACTGGGCTTCAAAATGAGATACCCTCTCCCCTCCTCAACTGATTCCCATCTAAAGGAAGCTTTGGTGGCTTTCCAGTGCAGATCTGTTCTTGCCTTATGTGTCAGCAATTGCTCTAGGAGGTTTCTGCAGAAGGCAATGGACTTCTTGTTCAGGCATGAAACAAGGGTATTTAAGGGGTGAATTTTTTGTGGGCCAGCTTTCCTTGGGAAAGAATTTTTCTACTTTATATTGGAAAACACGATTTTTCTAGATTCTGCCTGAGCCAACAACCAAAGCATGAGGAATGTTGAAGGTACGAATAGATTTGGCTGGCAAATGGCTCATGTGTATACAGCAGAAGCTGTTTTTCTTTTTTCTGACCCTTCTAGGTGCTGCCTCCAGCACCTGCCAATTTGAATACTGATGCTTGGAGGTGGGAGCATGGGTATTTCTTCTCTTTTCATTTGGCTCAGCCAAGAGTCAAAAAGCCTGACTTCTGTCCCAACAGCAGTGATGAGTCTAGTCACAGTTACTTTCCTAAGCTGATGATGTTCTGCTTCTGAACTCTCCAGCCTCGGTGAGTCTCAGCGGCTATAACGCAATGGTAAGAAAGCAGAAACTCTTTGGTATCTTGGCATACTTAACCTTCTATGAGAATTAGAGTGCCTCAAGTCAGCTGGCTCAGCCTCCCTCAGTAATGGAAAAGGCTAAGAGAAGTGAGATGGACAAAAAACCGCCTGCTTAAAAATTTGCAAAATGTATTCAATTGAACATCTGTAGGAGGAGACATTTCTCCTCGGCTGGTGGATTTTCCGCTCCTTGCTGAGCTGAGGCCAGTGTTGGATGGGCAAGATGCTGGGAGGGTCAGGTGGAAGTCACTACGCACAGGGGAGGGACATTCCCAGTGACCATCTGTGGTCGTGAAAAAAAGCCCCTCTAATCAGTCTGAGAAGCTCCTCTGCACAGGTCGACCTGCCAGCAGAGTGGAGAGGCCTAGAGGGGCCCCTCCTGGGCACGGAGAGCTTTGGTTACTGAGTCCTGTAACCGAAAAGACCAGCAACTTGTTTCAGTTAGAAGTGGAACAGTGGCCACCAAGAGGCGAGTAACAGATCCCATCTCAGCGTCCACAGGCACCTGCCCAGAGTGTATGGCCAGCTTGCTTTAAGGTGAGGGCACACACCACAAAAACAGCTTGCTGAATTCTTGCTGGTGTAATCCTCACAGAGGAATATTCTCATAAAAACAGAAGTGGACACTGATTTTAACATGGACCCAACAGGCACTGTTAAAATTTAACAGATTAGGGCTGGAGGTGGAACTCAGGAGTGGAGTGTGCGATAAACACACACAATGCTCAGCACAAAAACAAAAGCAAAGATCAAAATACCCTAATGCAAAAAAAAAAAAAAAAAAAGCAAATCAGATTCACAATATCCAGTAACAGACTCAACTAAGAATCAAGGACTCTTGGTTTGAAGTCATCTGCAGTAATACCCAAGGCTTACCACACCACATATGACTGAGGCCCAGAAGCATCAGCATTACCCACGGCCTCTCAGAAATATGACCTCTTAGGTTCTAGCCCAGAACTTGCGAATCACAGCACACATTTTCCCAACCCTCCTGGGTGATACTTCGACACACCTAGGCCTGAGAAACACTGACAAACGACCCTCCACTAACAACCAATGTCAGTAATGGTTCAAGGAGGAAACACTGCCGGCCCCTGCCTAGTTACACCTTCCAGCTTCCACGTGAGCAGCTCTGAGTTACAGCTCCCAATCCTCCACTGCCATAAAATGTGCTGTGCACAGAAATGGCATCAGAGGAAAAAGGGCCCCCTTCATAAACCTGGGGCTGAATTTTCAGGGGAAGCTTCAGAGAAAGAGTATCAAATGATTATATTATAAAATGTATGCCATTTATTGGTCATTCACTTTTCTAAAAAGTAACACAAACACGAGAACAGAACAAACACACTGGAGACTCACTAGCCTTATAAGGAGGGACAGGACCCTGGGACAGAGGCTGCTGGTAGTTTTCCTTATATCTAATGTCAGAGCTTCCTCACGTACTCCAGGAGTCCGTGTTCTGTCACCTCTCACAGGGAAAGAAAACTATCTAGAAGACAACAACTCCAAGGCTATCTGATGCTGGCAGCTTGTACATCCGGTTTGTAACTCTGAGAAACAGTAACAAAAAGGACTCTCACACAGCTACTCCCATTGACCGTACCAAACTTACTCTTGGACATTACCCTGGGGGCTGGTTATGTTCTTCCAGGCTACTTTCTGCTTAGCTCAGAGAATAAACTCTAAAATGCATGGAGTCTCCATATTCAAGTATAAAGGCTCATTTCAGGACAACCTAAGGCTGCTGTAGTGTTTCTAACTCTGTAGTGTCTATGGTGTGTGACCCCACGGGATAGGCTGGTCAAGGGGCAGCACGATGCAGGGGCACACAGGAGCTGTCCCACGGCCACGCTTGCTCCCGGTTCAATCTGGACAGCACCCCACAGTCCAAGTCAACATCTTGACGTCAGTGGTGACCCTGGCCAACCCAAGTTGTATTCTTAGGAAACAGGAATCCACTTCTTCACCGTTAATTAAGTGGGACTTTCCACGGGTGTCAGGAACATTCTAAAAAGAAAAGATAATCATATCAAAATGCTACTTTTGATAAGAGATGAAATTCGGTTCATTGCATATTCCTAAAGGAATTTACAATTACAGAAGGAATGTTTTACACTCCATAATGAACTCAAGGTCTCTCCCAACAGAGGTACACAACAACAATCCCGCTTTTACGTGAGGGCTCCACACGAGCCTGCTGCTCTTGAATCTATTCAATCACTGATGCTCAAAAGGCCCTCGTCAATTCACTTCACTCATCTGATTTATCCAGAGTAACAGATTTCTTAAAGAATCTTAGGAAGAGAACACCAATAACAGAATGAGAGGTAGGACACTCCCCAAGGGTTGCCAACAATTGTTATTGTTAGATGCCCTCGAGTTGGTGTCTGACTCATAGTAACCCTATGTACAACAGGTGAAACAGTATTGTTTCTGCTTCTCTGCTATTTATAGGGTTTCTAATGGCTGACTGGTTTTTGGAAGTGGGTTGTCAGATCCTTCTCCCAAGCCTACAGCACCTGGTGTTCCCAGGCGGTCTCCCATCCAAGTACTAACCAGGCCCAACCCTGCTTAGCTTCCAAGATCTGATGGGATTGGACGCCACAGTGGTATGGCTGCAGGCATTGCCAACAATGGCTAGGTAAAAAGATCCATTGGTCATACTTACTAATGCCTTCCTAAGCCTGCCCAAAGCATTCATTTCTGCGTCTCCAGCTGATTTTTAAAATTAAATTTAATTCCAAATTTAGTGCAAAAGGGAGAACAGAAAAATCCCATGGTAACTGACAGTGATAAACTGCAAATCCTACTAACTGCATGGAAATAAGGCAGAGCTCACGGCAGACTGTGAATCCCACTCAAGACACCACTTGAGAAAGCGCTGCTTGATTTTATATGAAAATTGCAAACTCAGGTTAGCGCGTGTCCAGGGGAGACCTCATTTAAACAACTTCAGAAAAGAAGACTTCCACTTAACTTTCCCCTGTGCACACCAATCATCCCAGTTGGTTTCTAATGAAGCATCTTTCGTAGCTTGAATTCTTAGTTTCAGGGGCACAGAAAATCACACGCTCACCAACACAGGAAAGTGGTACCAATTAGTCTCAGTGAAAAATGATTTGCGACACGAAGTAAAGCCTACCTGCAGTACATACTTTTCTGAATGGATATGAAATATTATGGGTAATTACAGCTCACCCCTTTTCTGTCCATTTTATACATCTGTAAGCCAGAGACAAATGCTCCAGGAGAAAAGACAAGGTATGGAACCTTAGGAAGTGTCCTGGGACGGAGCTGGAGGGTCCTGGCTTTCGGGCTCTGGAGGGGGCGCTGGCACGGCTTCTTTTTTCTGGGCCGCCAGGAACTCATGAATCGCTCGCTCTATCTGTGGCCGGAAGATGTGGTTTAGTTTTGGATCCACCACCTGAGAAATAATCCTGTCCACTCCTGCTTCCAACATCCCCGACCTTGTGGAGACAAAACAGATCAGATCGCTGTTACTCAGGTCCCTTCATAATATATTCAGCGCCAACAAGCCCCAGGTGCCAGGCCAGAGCCCACTGAATGCCTACCTGGTGCCATTCTAGGGAGTTCTTTCAAAGGGCACCCACTTACCCCTTGGTGCTCCGGCCACAATCTTTGCTCTTCCAAGGTGATTCACAGCCAACAGCAACCTATCATTCCTCAGTCTCACCTACTACCACTCCAGTCTTGTCCAGGGACTTCAACAAAACCAAGTAGACAGCCCCAAAGACAAAGAACATGTGACACCATGGCACGAAGAAACCTAGCGACGTGTAGAATTGAAAACCTTAATCACACTGCCAAAGCCAGTGAACATCAGATTTGCCTCCATTTTCTTCAACCTTTACTCTCTTGATAGCCAAAACAGAAGCAGCCTCCAGCACCAGGCTAGTCACTAATCCTTAAACCACATCCAAGGCAAACCAGACAGACCAGAGTGTTTACATTGCCAGCAACCCAACATAGCCTTCAGCTATGGTTGCCACCTGCAACACAGCAGGCAACTTGGAAGCAAACTGGTTTCTAAGCTCCTGTAGGGCTGAACTATAAAATCCTTTCTGAGGCAGAGCAAAACTTTTAATCAGATTTTACCAATGTCTGTCTTCCCCCACTTGGGGCAGGGGAATGAGGAAGCTCGTGGTGATGGGAAACATCACATCTGGGGAGTTTGGAAAATAGCCCGTACTGGCCCAACCTGCAATGTCCTTATTCTCAAAGGACTGAAATATTCAAGAACCACCACAAGCATGTGGACAGGCTTTACTTAGCTTAGGTCAAGAAAGTGGAGCCCTTGTGAATGGGATTAGTGTCCTTATAAAAGGAACCCCCAAAAGGTAGCTAGCCTCTTTCTGCCATGTGAGGATACATGAAGAAATTGGTAGTTTGTAGCCCAGGTGGCCCTCACTGGAACCCACCCATGTGGGCACCCAGCTCTTGGGCTTTTGGCCTCTAGAACCAGTTATCACCTGACTTCCCATGCAGTCAGAATGCCCGGCTGTACTGGCCTACAAAACCAGGGCCTGGAAATCTGTGTTGCGGGCCAAGGCTCTGAGGGCCAGCAGGGCCTCTTGTGGTGAGCACACTCTAGGGACAAGAGCCAAGTCTTCATCACAGAACTCCCCATAGTCTGCCTCAAACTCAGAAACATTTTGGCAAGAACCATGGAGAAGTGTCCTACAAATCAAATTCATGTTTTCGGGTTAAATACCTCACTCTAAAAAAGTAGGAAGAAAGTCTAGCCAGGTAGTGGAGCTGTGAGGGAAAGCAAGGAAATGATAACCATGCCAGTCAGAGAGTGGTAAACTTCTGCGGAAGTAAGGCCAGGGCCAGGGCCAGGGCCTCTGGAGGGTGTGGGATGTTCTATCTCTCAGCCTGGTGGCGACTGACTGTTATTCTGTACTTTGGTTCTGTGCACTTTTCTGTGTTACATTTCCCAGTAAAGGCATGTAAAGAGAAGTGTCACATGCATACCTTGAGAATGGCATCGGTGCTCATTACAAAAATGAACAGGAGCAGGCAGTCTTCTCACCATTAAGGCAACTTTCCCCATATTCCAAACATTCAGTACTTTGACTGATTCTCTTCCTGTGCTGACCAATCCCTTAGAAGGCAGGGTAACGGCAAGTTTAGCCAACTGGTTAAACTTTAACCTACGCTGTCTGCGAGGTCTAGGGATAACACATGGAAAGACTAGACAGACAGCTCCTAAGGGGAGCTACTGAATCCTTCTTTCTGAAAGATTTCTGTGCCACCAGTCTGCTCCCAGAAAAAAGGAAAGGCACAGGGGAATCACTCCAGAATGACAAGGCACAGGCAGCTTTTGATCTCACGTGTCTTTCTTAACACTGAATAAAGCCTTGTATGTTAGCTTTCTCTGCCTAAAAAAGATTCAGATTTCAGCAATTACAAGGCACATTATAAGCACTAGCTTGTTAGCAAAATTCCTTTTCCATTTTTAAAACTTTTGAAACTTTGAAGTTACTACGGATTCAAAGGAAATTGTAAAGAAATGTACAGGGAGGCCCACACACCCTTCACCTAGTCACCTCTAACACCAGCACCTTGCATAACTACAGAACAATATTAAAACCAGGAAAGTGACACTGGTACAACCTAGACCTTATTTAGATTCATTTATACCTGCATCCACTCATGTGTGTGTGTGTGTGTATGTGTGTGTGTGTATCTCCACACACCTATTTTGTACTGCTGTAACAGAACAATGGGAAAAAGATGTGGCACTCCACTCCCAAAAACAATACGGTAAAAACCAGCCATTGAAAACTCTAGGGGTATCGCTATGAATCGGACTCAAGTCAATGGCACCTAACAACAACACAACAACATAATAGAGCAACTAATGCTGGGTAACATATAAAGAGGTTAATATGGCTCATGATCCTGGTGGCTGGAAAGTCCACACAGCCCAGTACCAAGGTCTGGTGAAGGCCCTGACTGCATCACGATATGGCAGAGAGGTGGAAGGGGAGGTGAGTGTGTGCAAAGAGACTGTATGTCACGAAAGGAAGATGAACTCACTCTATTTTATTTATTTATTTTCTTGGTGTTTTGAGACAGGGTCTCGCTATGTAGCCCAGGCTGGCCTTGAAGACACACTCCTCCTGCCTCAGCCTTCCAAATGCTGGGATGACAAGCATGTGCCACCAGGCTGGGCTGAATATGTTTTCTAACAACTAACTCTCAAGGGAACGAATTCAGTGCCTTGAGACCTGCGAGAGCATTAATCCATTTATGAGGGTGGAGATCTCACGATCTCATCGCCTTATACCAGGCTCCACCTTTTAAAGGCTCCACACCTCACCACTACCACACTGGGGACCAGCTTCCTGCATATGCATATTGTGTTGGGGGACAAACCATCCCCAAACCACAGCACAACTTTATTAGGTGAGTTGTTTCACACAAGCACCATCATGATTAAGAGACTTAACTGGACCAGCACAAGAGGCCCTCGTGCTACCACTTTCAGGTCACAACACCCCCAACACTTCTGACCGCTGGCACTCACTATTTTGCCCTCCATCTCTGTAACTGTTGGCACATGAATGCTATCAATGTAACCATGCACCAGGGATCCTTTCAATATTGGCGATTTCCCACCCACCATCATTTCCTGGTATTTCTTTTTTTTTTTTTTCCTTTTTTTTTCTTTTTTTTTAGACAGACTTCACAACTTTTAGATACTCAAGAGAATTTAGTGGATCAAGAAGTCCTGAACGTGAGCACTGGTATTAAAAGCAAAAAGATTTTGAGCAGATCAGTAAAATCTCAGGACCCCAGACTCCACAACCCACTTCCACCGGTGCCCAATGACACTGAAAAGTCACTTGGATGAGCTCCCTGTAGTGCCTTTATTAGCAAAGGTTCAGTTTGTTATTGTGAAGGGCAATATCTTAAAAGGCCACGTCTTCCTGGAACCTGCCACTCTTCTTTAGTCGTGGCCTTGGTGGAGTCAAAGAATTTACAGAACTCACATTTACTTGTGAGAATAAAGGTGAAGTTCTTCTCACCCCAAACCCAAAGACCAATATCTTGGTATAAAACACACAGGCATCTTCAGACTACACTGACAACTTCAAAAACCAGGGCACAAGTCTCACAGTCTGGAAGCTCTTCCAATGCAGCCAGTAGGGATCTGCACATAGGAGACCTATCAAGCCCAGAAAGACCAGCAAGAATTTCAGTGGAGTGCTCTGCTTCCCTTCACCTTGATCGTAATACAGGAGCAGGCTGCTGCGTTTGATATGAAGTACCATTGACCTTGACTAACCAGTGACTCAGATAAGCCTTCTGGGCATGGCAGTTGTGATTACTGCCTGTTCAAAAGCTCTCAATTCTGCTTACTTACTGAACCACGCTCTGCCTCAGACCATTTCGCAACTGGTTCTTGTTCATTGCAGGATTCCATTCTTGCTTGTCTAGATGTGTTGACACAAAATTATCCACTTTCTGCCTCAGGTTTTGGTAGGCTGGCTGAAATATTAAAAAGAGGAGACAATGTCAGAAGTTATGTGCACCGAAGTTGTGGAAATGAGCCATTCACAACACTGCTTTTTATAGAAATATGCCTTTTCTAGTGTAAATACACTTCATGTGGCTATGGAAACCACCACGTGGCATGGCAGCAACGGATCAACAGCCATCACAAGTGTCTACCTTATGGTGGGCGGGTATAGTGCAGATCTCTACTTACATGATCCTACTTTTAAAGTAATGCAATGAGGGAGGTCCTATTAGTATTCTCTGGCCCCCAGTGGCGGTTAGACTTTTAGGCTTAAAAAGAATAACAACTTGCCCACATGGTTAAAATGTAGCAAAGCCAAGGTGAGGCCTAGACTGCTTCTGAATCAAAGGAACTGGCTTCTAGACCAGACTTCATCACTTACTAGCTGTCTTTCAATAAGTAAACAAACCTGTCACTGAGTTATTTCCATCTATAAGAGTGAAATACATGCTTCAGGCTCAATTACCTGATGGGCTGCTGCCAGTAACAAATTCAGGAAAGCGCCTATGCATGAAAGGAAGGGCCACCCAAATCTCAGCCTGACTCATGAATATAGACTATAGCGAAAGCCTAGGGCACACTGTGAAAGGCTGTGGGGAAGCAACGCAGCAGTCTACAAACAAATTCAAGAGGCACTTACTGCTCTCAAGTGTTCTACACCAACTACGATCAGAACGAAATTAGAAAGTTACTCAGTGACCATAAGGAATGCATGTTCTGAGCCTCCAAGACCTTCTGGTGCTGTCAGCTGCTCCTCTTCAGGGCAGGTGGAGTAGGGTAGGCAGGGGTTCTGAATATCACTTCTCTCTCTGTCCCTCCATAGGCCAAGAATACATCTCATCCCCTGATGCTGAGTGGAGCTCCAGCCACAGAATGGGGGATGACAAGAGGCCTCCAATGTGGTTGTGCTGTCTCGTTTGGCTCTGTTGCCACAGTATGAGGGCATGTGGTGGGGATGATGGCCTGGGGCTGAGGGCAGGCACAGGTGCAACAGGCTTAACCCCAACCCACAGCCTGGACCCAAGCTCAGGCAACCTGCAACAGATAGCTGAGCCCCTAGCTGAACCTACCTAGATCAGCTCAGCTTTGGTTGACCTGCAGCCCTAACAGCACTGGAACAAATGCTTGTTATAAGCCACTGAGATGTGGCTTGTGATGCAATATGACTGCAGCAAAGTTTGTTAACAGAGACATTAAATGGACAAAGGAACCAGCAGGGTTCAACTCCATGAGTGGCCTCTTTCAAAGAGGAGACACACTAACAGACTCTTCACTAAATCTAGAACGCAGAAAGCAGAGAGATGAGGTAGGAAGAAGAAAATTCAGATTCCTGTACAGCATCTGCCTAGGAACTCCTTTTCCTGGTAACCACCATGTCCTCTTCACAGGGTAGTAGGTGCCATGTTCTCCTGGCCACAATGAGACACTCGGACATTCTCTGAGATTTCGTAAACTGAAGCTGAAAGTCCCCTTCTAGAGGAAGAAGCTGTAGAATGCAATCAAGGGAGACTAGTAGCCAAAGAGACTCTACTCTGCAGTGACAGTGACAAGAGCAATGATGAAAGACATGGCCCCAAATGTATCCCTACCCTCTGGCAGTGTGTTCACGCAATTTTTCCTTGGATTCTATGAGACAATAAATACTACCCTTTGCCTACAGGAGTTAGAATTAGACCTGTCACTTATGACCACGCATTCTGATACTATACTCTCTATTACTCAAAATAACTCGCATGGTTTCACAGAAACGTTTACTGAACAAGGTCCAAGGACAGGAACTGTCACCACCAAACCACCTAAAGGCCTATTAACATCTTACTGTACTACCTATCCGTCCCTCTGCTCATCCATCCACTTGTTCTATTTATTCATATTTCACATGTACTGCAAAGTGAAGTTAAATATCTTTGGTTCACTTTCTTCTAAATGTTTCAGCAGTGATTGGGGCACAAGACTTTGTATTTCTAACAGTTCCTAGGTGATGCTAATGTTGCTAATCCAAGGAACACACCCTGCAAACCAGCAAGCTAAAGCAATGAGTCTCAGATCTGGTTTGCCTGAAAACACATTATTCAAAAATGAAAATTCTTGAAACCTGGTAACTACTAGAAGGAACAGTTAAGGAGGTGTAAGTAGGGAAGGGGGGATGGGCTTTAGCTCAGTTGGTAGAGTGCTGCTCCATACTCTCTGAGGACCTGGGTTCGATCCCCATCACCACAAAAATGGGAGAAGGACATGGCAATCCACTCCTGAAGCAATCCTGAAACAGTCAGCCATTGAACAAACCAGGGAGGATTGCTATGAGCAGGACCCAACTCAACGCACCTAATAAGTGTGGAAGGCTCCAATGTCTTTCCCTACAATCCCCTTTGTGATACGCCTTTTTTGTTGTTGCTATTTGTTTTTAAAGTCACGTGTATATTTCCAGTACATGAATGGATGGGGCTAGGATTTAGCTCAGTTGGTAGAGCACTGCTCTGCAATCTCTGAGGTCCTGAGTTCAATTCCCAGCACCACAAAAACAGGAGAAGGACTTGGCAATCCACTCCCGAGGCAATCCCGAAACAGTCAGCCATTGAAAACCCTATGAGGGTCGCTATGAGTCGGATACCGACTCGATGGCACCTATCAACAACAACAACAACAACATGAATGGATAACTTGTGATACAAAGTTGAGAACATCCAGTCCTGGAAAGGTGGAAAGCTCTGCCAATGCCTTTCTAAAATAATGAAAATTACACACTGTGGCACTTCTATTTGGATTTTTCATTTTGGAGTTTTACAGTATATACCACTTACCAGACATAAACTAGCTGGTTTACATGTCAGTTTTCTATTCTAGTAGCCTTGGGGATGGGATAGTTACTGCCTTATTCTTATATCCACATAGCCCAGCACATTACAGGTCAATCAATGCCTGGGGAATAAACAAAGTCTTCCTTTACTTGTGATGTCTGATTTTAAAACCACAGTCCATTGTGAGGTAGGCAAAAGATTTCCACAACAGGTTCAGAAAGAAATTACCACCCTGGGAACCCCAGTCAGTAAGCAACAAAACTCCCTAACCTTCCAGCCTCAGGCTTGTTAGAGAAGTTTTGAAAAGGGAGAAAGTGAATGTTCTAGCAACTACTGTATGACTGACACTTAACACACACTAATTCATTAAATCCGAGCAACCTAGCAAATGAAGTCAAATAGCACTTTACTGAGGGGACTGGCATATGGCATTATAATCTAAAATAGGCAACAGATCCCTTTCAACCAGTGATGGGGCATAAAATGAGGGTGCCATTTCTACAACTTATCTTCATTTAACCTCATGCTTGTCTGCAAATCACTGAGCTTGAAAAAAGGAACAAATAACTCTTAATATGCCAATGACTGCATTCAAACCATGCAGTGTTTAATTTTAGCTCCTCAACTGGTGAACAGAGAATGACCGGAAATTCTGAGGCATTCTTGCATACCTATCTGGCTTTCTCCCTTGTTCTTAACCCACTGACCTTTATTTGTTATTGAGAGTTCCACCTTGGGAAAAGTAGGGGGTAGGCTCTAAAATCTGCCTTGAATTCCCAAGTTCTGAAAAACAACTGGGTTAAAATCATGGCTAGTAGGTGAAAGGTGAGAATAGAACACAAGGGTGCATCCCTCCCCCCCCACGTGTCTGTCACCTTGTCCTGCTGTGGGGACGTGAGTGTTGTTGTGATACTGAAAGCTATGCCACAGGTATTTCTGATAGTAGCAGGGCCATCCATGGTGGCCGGGTTGCAGCTGAGCTTCCAGACTAACACAGAGTAGGGAGAAGGACCTAGCAGCCCACTCCCCAAATAGCCATTGAAAACCCTATGAACAGCAGAGAAGCACTGTCAGATACAGTGCTGGACAATCAGCCCCACCAAGGCTGGAAGGCATTCAAGAGAAGAGAAGAGCGGCCTCCTCAAAGTAGAGTCGACCTTAATGATGAGAATGGAGTAAAGCCCCCTGGGACCTCCTTCTGCTGATGTGGCACGACTCAAAATGAAAATAAGCACAGTGTCCGCAACAATAAACAGATCATGTGCATGGCAGTGCTGGGTCGTGTTTCGTTTTGCTGTACTTAGGGTCGCTATGAGTCGGATCCGACTCGAGGGCACCTAACAAGTGCATCCCCGAGGAAGCTCTCTGCACTGCCCCAAGCGGCGCAGTGTGTCATGCCCGGATGCTAAAGCTATCTTTTGTTTTTTCTCCGGGCTTTGGAAGAAATCAAAGCTGCCACCTCGGCGGCCTCACGCCCAGCCCTGCTCCCCTCGGCCCCCGCGGCTTCAGCTACCTTGGTGTCCACGTCGGCCAGGCAGTCCCGGCGGAAACTGTCAAAAAGACCCCGGCTCTTGAGCTGCTCCACAATGAGCGCGATGAGCTGCGGGTCACCAGGCGGAAGGGAGGCCGGGTTGATGGGGCCGCCGCTCCCGCCGGCCCCCGCCGCGCCGGAAGCCGTCCCCGCCGAGGCCTGGCCCGCTCCGCCGCCGCCCACCGCGCCCGTCCCCCCGCCGCCGCCGCCGCCGCCGCCGCCGTCCGCCATGCCTGCGTCCCGGGGCCGCGAGGGAACCCCAATATGGCTTCCGTTTTGGGACAGGGGGCGTGAAAGAAGTGGAGGGCCCCACGAGGGCCGCGGCGGAGGCGGTGGCGGCGGCGGCGGAGGCGGCCTGGTAGGAGGAGGCAGTGGTGGTGGCGGCAAAGGCAGCAGAAACCTCCCTCTCGCTTCCTGGCGCGCTCCTGATGGCGTCACCGTCTCCCGTTGCATTATGGGACGGTTGGTTTCTTGCGTCAATCCCCGGCGTTCTTATAGGCGGGGAGCCGGCCTGGGGAGACTACAACTCCCGGCAGGCACCGGGCTCGCGCGCTCAAGCTCGCGGAGGCGATGTGGGAATTGTAGGCTCAGGCCTTGGGGACGCTGCGACCCGGCGACCTTTTCTTGCGGGGTATCCGCTGCTCCCCAGCTAAATCAGCATAGCACAGCAGTCTTTGATGATCAGAATCGTCTGCGGAGCTGATTAAAAGTATGGATTTCCAGGATTACGCCTTAAAGACTGTGGTTCAGTATTTTGGGCTCGATGCCTAGGAACCTGTGCTTTTGACATCCGTTCCCGCATTCTTCAACGATATGATCTGGGATATTTGGAGTATAGTGGACTAGTCAGATTTCTATCAGAAATTGTGTGCCCGCCCCTCTGATTGTAACAGCAGGGCATACTCACCTTAGAAGATTATAAAATAGCATAAAAGTGCGAAGAAAAAAAAAATGAAAGTCACCTTCAGATCTTTCTTGTGTGGATTTTTCTCCTGAATATTGAATATTGTCAATATTGTTTTTGTTAGGTGCCATCGAGTTGGGTCCGTCACATAGTGACCCTACATACAACAGAACGAAACACTTCCCAATATTGTGCTATGCCCAGCACGATGTCAGTGCTTCTGCACTGTTCACAGGATTTTCAATGGCTGATTGTTTCCAGATTGCTTCAGGAGTGGGCTGCTAGGTCCTTCTCCCATTTTTTGTGGTCCTGGGGATAGAACCCAAGATCTCAGAGAGCACAGAGCAGCACTCTACCAACTGAGCCAAACCCCACTGCTAATAAACAAATGGTAACTGGAATGTGCCAGGCATGAAGCTGTGCACTTTATACACACTGCTTCACAACTATCTGAAAGCAGGTACTACTATTTCTTCTTACAGATGCAGAAATGGAGGGGTGGGAATTTGTTGCCCTGATTATTTACCTAGAGGCAGAAGAGTGCGATTTGAACCTATGTTTCCTGAGTTCAAGTCTTACATGTTTAATTTAAGGTATACTACATTCTGAAAGCTGGTATCATACAACAGATAAAAAACTATATCTTGATCTTTTATAGTCTCAATTTGCTATTGGATCCCTATAGTTGCCACCATGGTCCTCTCTTCCTTTTTTTCTTTTGCCCATTATTAGCTAAACTTCTACCCTTAATTCTGGTAAATATGACTGCTCTTGTTATTTCTTCATCTTACATGAACAGGGGAGGGGTTGTAAATAATAAATTCTGCAATTTCCTTGGCTCCTGGGGAGATGCAGAATAGGTAGAGCTCTAAGACGCTCTCAACTTCAACATTTACTATGCAAGGGAGTTCAAATTGACCCTCAAAATAAATAGCGAGGTGTTAGATTATACTCTTTTAACATCAGCTCAATCATTCTCAATGGTTAAATTAATGACCAACATTCTCTCCCTCCTCTTTTGGTTTTTTGAAAGAGTGTCATACTATGTAGCCCAGTCTGGCCTTGAACTTGTCCTGCCTCAGACTCTTTCAAGTGCTGGGACCACAGGAATGAGCCACCATAGAGCTAATAATAGCTCTATTAACTTCTATGATGAGGTTACCCTGGGCCAGGCCAACATTCTCTTTAATACCTCACTGTCCTTGCGATTATCTAGTGTCTCTTCTTATTAGTTGACTCCACACTGATCACTCACATTTACCCCCAAGAGAAGCCCAATTCAGGCTGCTTCAGCCCTAAGTTCATTTCCCAAGCTCCCAGATCCTTCTGACCAGCCATATCTCTATTTTTGGCATACCACATCTTACCGTCTTTCCTTAGGGAAAACTTTTCTGCCCCAAACCTAATCTGGTCCTATCTCATTCTTGAGCCTGATTCTTATAGCAATTATTGGAATCCAAAGTGAATAATTTATAGACTAATTGTCTGCCTGTTTCCCTTCTACAGTGTGTGCTTTAGAGCCAGCCCCAAAACTTGTTCATCACTCTGTCTCCAGCCATTAGCACAATACTTAGCTCAAAGTGAATGCATAAGCTCCTGTCTGTCTCCTGTATTTGTGGGATAAGGTTAGAAAGTATGGGGGTGGGGTCATTTGTAGTCATAGTCTTCTGAAAAGAAAGACATGTTATAGCAGAAAATTCTGGATTAATATGTCATGACCTCATGGGTAAGTGATCCTGGAAACTGATAGCAGATGGTTTACACTGTGCCAGTCTCACTGTCTGTCACGGGGGCCTTGTGTCCTGGCTGCTGGAACTCTGAACCATGACGGGATGCTTCACCTTATACTCCTGACGTTGCCTCTGGAAACTCTGGAACTGACGTAAAAGGTGTGGGCTGCGGGGGGGGGGGGGGAAGGGGCAGTGAAGGAGGATTAATAATCCAAACCTTGCAATAAGAAACCTTCATTGTATCCAAAATGTGCTCCTTCTGTCAAGAGACATGTAATACCCACCAATGCTCATCAGGGGGCGCCATTGCTGTATTAATAATCCTGAACCTTTGAAAATGGGCTGGGTATTTTTTAACTTTGGGGTAGGTAGTAATCTAGGTTCCTGGTATCCTTGGTAAATAATTGTTGTTGATTCTCATTGTTAAAACTTGTTGGCAGCAAGCTGTTGAAGTCCAGTGAATTACACATATTAAGTGTTAGAATTTTTTTTTTTTATCAAAGACTTCATAAAATGGTGGAACCCCTACAAGCCCGAATCTCGAGCTCACGGAAAGTGGAAAAGGAATAGCATGTGTGGTTTGCCAAGAAAGATGGAGAAAAGTAGACAAATGCATGGGCTTTTTGCATCGGATGGCACTGGAGTGGATCCTAACTCCATCATTTTGTAAGTCTTATCACCCCTCAGAACCAATTTCCCCAGGATGGTGGAAAGGATTCAGTATAGCCCTGGCAATCCATTTCAGCATAATTCTTGGTCCTTAGCGAATAGTTAATAACATATTGCTGTCATGAATTTACACTTGGGTTAGGAGGCAATTTGATTAACCTTCATCTTCCCCATTAGCCTCTAAATTCCTTCAAGGCAGTAGTTGTCTACTACATTTATCAGTGCATTCCTGGCACCTAGAAAAATGCTTAGTACATATAAACTCTCCATAAATACATTATGAGGGAATGAGAAAATGAAAGAGTAATGGGAAATTTGCTCTTCTAAGTATAAGGTCATTTAAGACTTTTGCTGCTAATCAGGCGCACAGGTGTACACCTCTAATCCCAGCAACTTGGGAGGCAGAGGAGGAGGATCGCAGGTTTGAGGCCAGAGTCAGCCTGCATAACTTAGGGGCCCTGTCTCAAAACAAAAAATAAAAAATAAAGGGCTGGGGGTGTGGCTTAGTAGTAGAATGCCTGCAAATGCATGCAGGAAGTCCTGTATTCAACTCTCCAATACTGGAAAAACAAAAAGAATTTTGATATTGCATTGGGCCAAATGTCAGAATATAGTCAATATTCACAGGAGAAGCCAGGTACAATAGTGCTCTGTCCATAATATATGACATACCTGGGCCTAGAGACAGGGACTGGAAGCAGGACCAAAGCAAGAAGTTCCTCTATGGTTTAGCTTGATAACTTTTTTTTTTTGTGGTACTGGGGGTTGAACCCAGGGCCTCACACTTGCAAGTGCTGGACCACTGAGCTGCACCCTCAGCCCATTTTTTAACTTTTTTTTTTTTTTGAGATAGGGTCTCGCTAAGTCATGCAGATTGCCTCTGGTCTTGAACTTGCGATCCTCCTGACTCTGCCTCCCAAGCCGCTGGGATTACAGGCGTGCGTGACCACACCCGACTAGTTTGATAACTTTCTAAGTTTTTCATCTAAGATCCTGGTTTTTAAAGAAGAGCCTTCCAGAGTCCTAAGACTGAAGCCAAGGCAGCATTTAAGTTCCACATCCACTTAGGATAGACTAGTTATTCATCCTTATTCTTCATGGAGTGGCTTTATTTCATCTTGCCTCCATATATTCACCCTTGCTAATTCTGAGGCTGAATTGCTGTTTGTTTCTTCATTGACAACATGCAGCATATCTTGATTTTGCGTGTTTATAATGTACAAGCTATTTATGCACCATCTGATCTTTGTTTCTTTTCTATGTTGTTTCTTTCCAATGTTTTATAGCATCTCTTTTTTTTTTTATGGTGCTTGGGGGACCTCACACGTTTTGCAAGTGCTCTACCACTGAGATGTACCACCAGCCCATTAATTTTTTTTGTCTTGAGACAGAGTCTTGCTAAGTTACGTAGGCTGTCCCTGGCCTTAAATGTGCAATTCTCCTGCCTCTGCATCTTGAGTCACTGGGATTACAGGTGTGAACCACCATGCCTTGCATTTTTGCAGCATCTCTAATGACAGTTTAGGTTCAAATACACAGTAAGAAAGAGGGCTTTAGGAAGCAGAAGTCTGCAGTACCAATCAACATTGCGATCACAAGTCCCTATCCTAGTGTAGCATCCACTCTTCCTCCTGCATGGAGGCACAGCAGCCAAAAACAATATTCCAAGGTTTAGTTGGGACTATGTAACTAGATCTGACCAATAAATTAAGAGAAGTTACTACTTGTCACTTGTACGCTAGGACATTTACATGAGAGAGATGCTCTCTCCTCCAAAGGTCTCTCTCCATTTGCCATGATAACTAAGAAATTTTGAGGTAATGGGTGATCTATCACCTTGGACCTCAAAGTAAAGAGACATACAGCAGAGGTCCCAGCTGACCATCATGGACATATACCATGAGTAAGAAATAGGGCTTTGAAAAAACATCCTAATATGTGACATTTCCCTTTAAGCCACTGAGATTTTTGGACTTATTTATTACTGCAGTGTAACTTAGCCTATCCTGACTGATAAAACCCTGACTACATTCCTCCACTAACTCCATCATTTTTGGAATGACAAAACATAAAAGCCAATGAGTGAATGATTAAATGCATCAAATTATTATTCTTAGGTTATAGTTAGATAGGAAAGTAGATATGGATAACAATAATGTACTGTATATTGAAAAGGCTAATAGAAAAGATTTCGAATGCTTTCACCATAAAGAAATAAGAGATATTTGAGTAGACCTGATTAACCTCATTTAAATAACATGCAATGTATATATCTACCAAAACATCACATGCCTCTCATAAATCTGTAAAATTTTCATGTTTCTATGCCTCACTTTAAATTTAATTCAAAATTTACAAATTCCTTTTTCTGAGCCTCTCTTCATGTGTAGGAACAACTATAAACCAACCTAGTTTAGTATGTGTCATGTTTTAGACAACTTAGCGAGGTGGTTTTAAGCAACGGAGATTTAAGATTATGTGTGTGTGTGTGTGTGTGTGTGTGTGTGTGTGTGTGTGTGTGAGGGAGGGAGAGAGAGAGAGAGAGAGAGAGAGAGAGAGAGAACCATAGCATCACCCAGCCTAACATGATCCATTCATGCACATTTGTCATCGACTTGGTTGTCTGACATTTCAATGCCCTTTTGCATTTGAGAGTGTTCCTCATCCTTGGAAGTTCTTTAGGAGGCAGAGTCTTCCTATAGCTGGAGAAAATGCTGTATATGCCACTTTCCCAGCCTCCTTTGCAGGTGAGATATGTGGCCAAGGCCAACAGAGATGGTATTGTGGCTGCAATGCTGTTTCACGTAGGTTTGTAATATCTGCCCAGTGACATTTCTGGGGTGGGTCTGTGGAGAGAGTTCTGGCTGTGATTCTGGCTGTGTGACCTTTCTTTTTTCCTGTTTACTTCCTAAGTCTAGTTTTGCAGACTTCCTGTCTATTCTGTGGGCTACACAGTATCCATTCAATAAATTCCTTTTTACCTTAAATCACCCAGAGTCCATTTACATTTCTTGTGACCAAGAGAGTTAGAGGGCTGGGATTTAGCTCAGTTGGTAAAGGGCTGCTCTGCATGCTCTGAAGCCCTGAGTTCTATCCCCAGGGCAACAAAAATGGGAGAAGGACCTGGCAGCCCACGCCAGAAACAATCTCAAGACTGTCAGCCATCAAAAACCCTATGGGTAGCTGAGAAGCACTGACACAGTGCCAGGCATGGTACAGTGGTGGGGAGTGCTTCCTTTTGTTGTACACAGGGTTGCTATAAGTCAGACCTGACTCAATGGCACCTAACAACAATAATAAAAACAGCAACAACAACAGCAATAGCAAAGAGCATTAGATGGTCAATGTGAGGCTATAGGGAGGCAGGAGTGGAGGGAAGGAACTGGTAAGGTGTGCCTGACTTCCCTGGCCCCTTGTGGGCTTGCTCTTCCAGAAGTAGCCCTTGTATGCCTTTGCTCAGTGCAAGACTAGGGATTCTGGTTAGACCTGCTCATTCTCTGGGCATATGATCTTCTCTTTCCTTATCTGCAAACTGAAGCAAATAATAGGACCCTACTTACAAAGTGGATGTGAGGAATATGTCTGAAAAAGAATGTATTAGAGAAATTTCTAGCAACTACACAACAATGCCTGCAGCCTTAGCATTGTGACACCCAATCCCATCAGATCTTGGAAGCTAAGCAGGATTGGGCCTGGTTAGTACTTGGATTGGAGATCTCCTGGGAACACCAGGTACTGTAGGTGTGGGAGAAGGACCCACTCTCCCACAAAAACCAATCAGCCATTGAAAACCCTATAGATAGCAGAGGAGCAGTAACAATACTGTTTTGTGTGTTGTACATAGGGTTGCTATGAGTCAGACACCAACTCAACAGCACTTAACAACAACACAACACCCTAGCACAAGTCTACCACATTATGATTACAATGGTCCTCTTTATCTGTGGGAGATGCCTTGGAAGATCTCTAGTGTATGCTTGAAATTGCAGGTAGTACTGAACCATACGAATGCTAGGCTTCATTCTTACTATAGAGCTTAGCAACTCTGCATACAATTTCTTTCTTTCCGTATTAAGCACAGAACTTTCATCTTTTCACTTAAAGGAAATACTTTACAGCTTCTCTTTGGCATGTCTGAATTTCCAGCTTCTCTTGACCTTTGGGGCCATTCATAAGTAAAATCAGGGTTACTTGAACACAAGGCTTGTGATAACACAACAGTTCCTTCAATCACTGACAGGTCTACTAAGTGAATAATGGGGGAGAGGTAGCATATACAGCTTGGATACACTGGACAAAGAGATGATTTACTTCTTAGATGGGACAGAACAAGGCGTTGAAAGATTTTGTCATGCTGACCAAGATAATGTGCAACGTAACACTTATAAAGTATTTCTACCATTTTCCATTTAATGTTTTCAGATTGTAGTTGACTGTGGGCTCCTGACCATGTATGAGGGGATACTATTGTGTAAGCATTAACTTGCAAGAATCTGGACGGGGATATCTTGATTCACATGGCAGGGTAAAATAGAACCTGATGCTGTTCTATCATCTGCCTCCTTGAAGGTTACAGATCAGTCCTCTCAGTTTATATCCATCTGAGGTTCTGCTCAAGAGACCACTGACCCCAGCCTTGAGCTAACGGACAGATTCCTGGTGGTGTGGTAAAAGCAGAAAAGCATCGAGGTCAGAAAGGATATTGTTGTTGCTGCTGCTGCTGTTAGGTGCCGTCGAGTCAGTGTTCAACTCACAGTGACCCTATGTACACTAGATGAAACACTATTGTTGTGCTTCTCTGCTATTCATAGGGTTTTCAATGGCTTATTGTTTTTTTGGGAGAGGGTTGCCAGGTCCTTCTCCCAAGCCTACAACACCTGGTGTTCCCAGGAGGTCTCCCATCCAAGTACTAACCAGGCCCGACCCTGCTTAGCTTCCAAGATCTGACAGGATCGGATGCCACAATGGTACAGCTGCAGGCAGAAAGGATATTAGAGCCTGTTTCATTTAACTGTCTCAAATTACAGAGTTCAGAGAGGGTGAGCCACCAACCTGCAGTCACATAACAAGTCTGAGGCTGAGCTTGGGGTTGGGACGGTGATCTTTTCATCTTGACATTGGGCTGTGATCTGGAGGTCCAGTTACACTGTAACCCAATTTTGAAAAAATGATCGGATAATGGGACGACTCTCCTTCAGATCAAGGACCCCCACTTCATCACAACCTACGACTAAGGGGTCCTCATTCCCACCTGAAGAAAGAGCCCTGGAGGCCGCTTTTCCTTTTGTTTCTCAGCCATCTCAAACGCTTTATTGAGGAAGGGTGAAAAATTGCTGAATTGATCTTTTTAAATTAACGAGGATGCGAACCAAAGAAATTTGGAAGACAAGAACTTTCTCATCCGAGTGGCTGCCAACACCCCACCCCCAGCTGAAACGCTCCCTTGTTCTCACTCGCTCTGCCCTAGATTCTCAGCAGCTTTCCGAATCGTTGGCAATTTTCTCTGCACTGTCCTGACAACCCTTGGCCATGAAATTAAAAAGCTAGTTACCGAATCTTGCTGCTACGGTTTTGTCCTTGCCAGCCATGCGACAGAGCAATCTGGAAGAGGTAGCCTCTGCCTCGCCTGCAGTGGGCTGAAATGCCACCAGAATGACAATGGGATCTACGGTGGGAGGAGGAGAGAATGTGCAGTTTGCCAGGAATGAAGGGAGGAAAGAAAGAAAGAGAAACAAAGAGCAGACTTTGGGCTTCAAATTGAAAAATTCCAGTGTCTCAGCAGAAGCCGGGGGCCTTGACTCCAAGACCAGCTTCATCAAAATGCTGAGCAGGCACATTTCCCCACCCCGGTGCCCTCCGGCCTTTCGCAGGGGCCAGCGCTTGGGCCTACAGGGCTGGTGAGCTGGAATTTGAGGGAGGAAATGGATCTTACCTGGGGCAAGCCCTGGGAGGCTAGCCCACCTAGCCAGCGCACCGTCTGGCTAAGACCTCCTGTGTGTGTCTGCCCTGAACACAGACACCATTACCAATGCCACTCAGTACCCTGTCCCCAAGGAAATTCAAGAAATTCTCTAAACCAGAGGAATTTTCATTATCCTTCATTAAGAAGAAACTTCTAGAAGTCCATTGTGGTGGGGCCCACAGTGACATGGGTGTCCTTGAGCTATAGGAAAGTGAGGCTCAGCTTTGTTGTTTTCATGTCTCAGCCCTTGACCTTGGGAGCAACACTGAGAAAGGGGCTGGGAGGGATCTGTTGGATAAAGGAATAGGAGCAAATGCCTTCAAAGAGCCCTTCCCAGCCTTGGCCATGCTTTGGAATTTCAGGCTGACCCCGTGTGTGCGCAAGGAAGCCCGAGGGAGGCATCTGAGCAACCAGCCTCCAGAGACAGGCAGACGGAGGCCCGAGCTCCAATTCCAGACTTCCTGGACAAGAGAACTTGAACAAGTTTTTTAACTTCCCCAAGCGGGCACCCCTGTTCATCAAATAGGCATCATGGACCGAGGTGACCATGCAGGGGCTGGTTGGTGGGCTAGACAAAGTCTTGCAAGGAAAGTCTTTGTCTTAAAGTCAGAGCTTGGTGCCTCCATGGATCTTGGAATTAGTTTTATGGCTGGGTACACCTGGTGTTGAATGGCCCCCAGGAAGCTGGGCTGGCCCTCGCTATTGAATGAGCAGGCGCATTAACTTCTCATTCCTTGATATTGAACTGAGCATGCGCGTTCCCCTCTCGTCCCTGTGTATTGAACTGAGCATGTGCGTTCCCCTCTCGGCCCTGCGTATTGAAATGAGCATGCGCGTTCCCCTCTCGTCCCTCCGTATTGAACTTAGCGTGCTCGTTCCCCTCTCGTCCCTGCATATTGAACTGAGCATGCGCATTCCCCTCTTGTCCCTGCATATTGAACTGAGCATGCGCGTTCACCTCAGGTCCCTCCGTATTGAACTGAGCATGCGCGTTCACCTCACGTCCCTCCGTATTGAACTGAGCATGCGCGTTCACCTCAGGTCCCTCCGTATTGAACTGAGCATGCGCGTTCACCTCACGTCCCTCCGTATTAAACTGAGCATGCGCGTTCACCTCACGTCCCTCCATATTGAACTGAGCATGCGCGTTCACCTCACGTCCCTCCGTACTGAACTGAACATGCACGTTCCCCTCTCGTCCCTCCGTATTGAATTTAGTATGCGCGTTCCCCTCCCGTCCCTGCGTATTGAGCTGAGCATGTGCGTTCACCTCACGTCCCTCCGTATTGAACTGAGCATTTGCGTTCACCTTTCATCCCTGCGTACTGAACTGAACATGCGCGTTCCCCTCTTGTCCCCCGCGTATTGAACTGAACATGCGCGTTCACCTCCCGTCCTCCATATTGAACCGAGCACGCGCATTTGCCCCTCATCCTCCATATTGACTGAGCAGGCGCATTCGCCTCTCGTCCTCCATGTTGATGGGAGCATGTGCATTCACCTCCCGTCCTCCATATTGAACTGAACATACGCATTCACGTCTCGTTCTCCATGTTGAACCGAGCATGCGCATTCGCCTCTCGTCCTCCATATTGATGGAGCATGCGCATTCACCTCTCATCCTCCATATTGAACGGAGCATGCGCATTCGCCTCTCGTCCGCCATATTGAACCGAGCATGCGCATTGGCCTCTCGTCCTCCATATTGAACCGAACATGCGCATTCACCTCTCGACCTTCCATTTTGAACCGAGCATGCGCATTCGCCTCTCGTCCTCCATATTGAACCGAACATGCGCATTCACGTCTCATCCTCCATATTGAACCGAGCATGCGTATTTGACGCTCTTCCTCCATATTGATGGAGCATGCGCATTCACCTCTCATCCTCCATATTGAACGGAGCATGCGCATTTGCCTCTTGTCCGCCATATTGAACCGAGCATGCGCATTGGCCTCTCATCCTCCATATTGAACCGAACATGCGCATTCACCTCTCATCTTCCATATTGAACGGAGCATGCGCATTCGCCTCTCGTCCTCCATATTGAACCGAACATGCGCATTCACGTCTCATCCTCCATATTGAACTGAACATGCGCATTCGCCTCCCGTCCGCCATATTCACGAGAGCATGCGCATTCACCTCTCGGCCTCCATATTGATGGAGCATGCGCATTCACCTCTTGACCTTCCATTTTGAACCGAGCATGCGCATTCGCCTCTAGTCCTTCCATTTTGAACCGAGCATGCGCATTCGCCTCTCATCCTCCATATTGATGGAGCATGCGCATTCACCTCTCGTCCTTCCATTTTGAACTGAGCATGCGCATTCGCCTCTAGTCCTTCCATTTTGAACCGAGCATGCGCATTTGCCGCTCTTCCTCCATATTGACTGAGCAGGCGCATTCGCCTCTCGTCCTCCATATTGACGGGAGCATGCGCGTTCACCTCCCGTCCTCCATATTGAACTGAACATGCGCATTCACATCTCGTCCTCCATATTGAACTGAACATGCGCATTTACCTCCCGTCCTCCATATTGATGGAGCATGCGCATTCACCTCTCGTCCTTCCATTTTGAACCGAGCATGCGCATTCGCCTCTCATCCCTCCATATTGACCTGAGCATGCGCATTCTCCTCTTGTCCTCCATATTGACGGGAGCATGCGCAGTCGCCTCTCGTCCTCCATATTGAACTGAACATGCGCATTCACGTCGCGTCCTCCATATTGATGGAGCATGCTCATTCACCTCTAGTCCTTCCATTTTGAACCGAGCATGCGCATTCACGTCTCATCCTCCATATTGCACCGAGCATGAGCATTCGCCTCCCATCCTCCATGTTGAACTGAACATGCGCATTCACATCTCGTCCTCCATTTTGAGCCGAGCATGCGCAGTCTCCTCTCGTCCTCCATATTGATGGAGCATGCCCATTCACCTCTCGTCCTTCCATTTTGCATCGAGCATGCGCATTCGCCTCTAGTCCTTCCATTTTGAACCAAGCATGCACATTCGCCTCTCGTCCTCCATATTGATGGAGCATGCGCATTCGCCTCTAGTCGTACATATTGACCTGAGCATGCGCATTCTCCTGTCGTCCTCCATATTGATGGGAGCATGCGCAGTCGCCTCTCGTCCTCCATATTGATGGAGCATGCGCATTCGCCTCTGGTCCGTCCATATTGAACCGAGCATGCGCATTCACCTCTCCTTCCTCCATATTGACCTGAGCATGCGCATTCACCTCTCCTTCCTCCAAATTGACGGGAGCATGCTCATTCACCTCCTGTCCTCCATATTGGACGGAGCATGCGCATTCGCCTCTCATTATCCATAAGTCTGTTTATCCTGGGTAGGGGGTTGGGCTGTAATTTCAAGGGAGTGGTAGTCTTCATTCCTGGAGCTTGTCAACCAGCAGCCAACAAACCTGTAGGCAGGAAAAGTCAACATTGAGGTCATGTTGGTTATAGATACGCAGAAGGAGAGGCGACTTCTCATGGGAGCTGAGACTAAATAACAAGAAGGTGCTGCCCACAGTCAGGCCTGTGGGAAGAGAGCCCCAAGGGAGGTAGAGACAGTACAAAACTTGGAGGTGGGAGCAAGCCTGGCCCCACAGAGGGGCTGCTATAGGAGGCCAGCGTGGCCACAGCTGATAGAACAGTGGGACACTGTAGCAGACAGATCAGAGGGGAGCCTTGCAGGAATTCAGATTGTCATCTAAGGGCTCTGGGAAGCCACTGAAGCAGTCATATCACACTATCAGGGGCACAGAAGGTAGGAAGCCTGCCTGAAGGATTGGAGCTGGGTTGAAGCCTGGATCATGTGCTGGGTATACATAGCCCTCACCCATGTCTCTCCAGTGCTGGCTCTGTCCTGCTCTTTCCCTGCACGTGCTGTGATTCTGCATGAACAGGCAGGTCTTTCAGAAGAGTGATGCAGCTCTGCTGGGCTCCGTGCTCTCACCTATGGCCACCTTCTGAAAAGTGCATGTCGTCGTCCCTTTTCTGTTGCTATAACTAAAAACCACAGACTGGGTAATTTATAAAGAATAAAGATTCATTTATCACAATTTGGAGTCTGAGAAGTCCAAGAGCACAGTGCTGGCACTTGCCCCGCACCTGGTGAGGGCCCTGGGCTGCATTCTAACATGGTGCAGGGCATCATGCGGTAAGACAGAACAAATGTGTTAGCTCCGGTCTATGTTCCTCTTCTTATAAAGCCACTAATACCCCCATAGGCACCCCTACCTCATTGTCTCAATTCCTCATTACTTTCTAAAGGCCCTACTTCTCCAACCCGCTAACATATGAATTTGGGGATTAAATTTCCAACACAGAAATTCTGGGAAGACATAGTGTATGTGTTCCCAGCCTGGGTCCACACCTACATGGAGGGGCAGGCTCCTGCTGCATGTGCAGCACATGCTGCGGCTGCTGGGCCCTGAGTAGTCTGAGATGTCCTTCCTGAGCTAGGCCTGATGGAGACAGTGGTCAGGTAACCTCCATGGTGGGCCCCTCCTCAGGTCCCCAGTAGAGCTTTCCCATGATCAGGCCTCCCCTAGTCTAGCTGTGACAATCAGAGGCTCTGCAGTCTCTTTGGGGGTCCAATGTGGCATTCTAAGACCATGTTGGCACACCCAGCCAATTGACAAAGTGCCACTGCTTAGAGTCAAGCAACCAGGAACCTCTGTTAATATGGAGCCTGAGATGCCCTCCATAGAAAGGGAGCTAAGACGTGAAGAGGCATTGAATCTAGTCCTGTTCATTCATTCATTCACTCATTTAATAAATGTCCAGCACCTACTGTGTGCCGTGCGTTATATCAGTGGTAGGTTATATGCCAAAAATGGGGACCTATATGGTGGACTGGGCTTAAATATAAATAAGATCATGTGCCTGGCACAGCATTGAGAAGTGTTTCAATCTGCTTTACATGAAGTTGCTATGAATTGGACTTGACTCAACGGCACCTAACAACAACAAGAACATATGGTGGACAAAATAGAAATGACTCTGGTCCTCAAGGACATCACTATTTTTGTTGTTGTTGTTAGGTGCCATCTAGTCATGTCTGACTCATAGCGACCCTCATAGGGTTTTCAATGGCTAATTGTTTTGGGATTGCCTTGCGAGTGGATTGCCCCGTCCTTCTCCCATTCTTGCGGTGCTGGGAATCGAACTGGGGACCTCAGAGACTGTACCAACTGAGCTAAATACCAGCCCTCAGTGTTTTTATAGTGGCAGTAATCAGATACAAAATACATATGTAATTCTGAACCATGACACTGGAGAGAATAGACCTGAACAAAGCATGCAGCAGATGTTACCCATCCAGGTGTGGTCAAAGCTGCCTAACAGTGTATGGAAGGTCAGAGTCACCAAATGTCTTATTGGAAGACACTTTATAAGCACCCAGAATGCTGCGTTGCATGTGGGTTTCATTATTAATAACCCATGCAGCATTAAATAAATATTAAAAACTGTGTCATAAAAAAAAGCCTAAAATCTGGCTAGTGTTGCAATTAGCTGATGCATCCTGATGTTAATGAGAGTTGTTAAACTTAACGATCTTTTGACTGTGTTTGTAAACACGAAGGTGAGGGCAGCTGACATGCAGAGTACTGTCCTTGTCAGACACTGTTGCAGGTGGGCACTGGGAGTCCTGGAGATGAGCATTCCAGATAGGACGTGTCATCCGCAGGTGAAGCGTCCTATCCTTGCTCTTGCAGCCACCTCACAGTGACCACCCGCACCCTGCCAAAAGAGAGTGGCCAGGCTGCAAATTCCTGGGTTGTCTATTCTGTTTGGCTTTGTGATTTGACCTTGTCACCAAATTCCTGTCAAGATGAACCCGGTAGAGTTTGGAAGGGGTGCAGTTCCTTCTCTAGCGGGTTAGGTTTTCGCAGTTGATGAAGCTAATTATGCCTACGTCTTAGGGAGGCAAGGGGCTGGGATTTGGCTCAGTTGGTAGTGCACCACTCTGCAGTCTCTGAGGTCCTGAGTTCGATTCCCAGCACCGCAAAAAATGGGAGAAGGACTGTGGCAACCCACTCCCAAGGCAATCCCGAAAACAATCTGCCATTGAAAACCCTATGAGGGTCGCTATGAGTCGGTTATGACTCCACAGCACCTAACAACAACAACAACTTAGGGAGGCAGGTGCAGGGTGGAGGCTTCATGGCAGAGCAATCGCTCATGTTTGAGCAAACAGTGCTATTTCTGTCTCCCATCCAGTGTGGCACTCATTTCAGTTTTAAGCTGTGCCCCTTGGCAGAGTGGATCTCCCTCCACTCACCTTCTTTAGCCTCCTTCTCTTCCTGCCTCCCTCTCCTCCTTCCTCCTCTCCCCTCCCCCCACCTTCCTCTCCTCAGCTCCTGCCCCCTCTGCCTTCTCTTCCTCTCCATCCTCAGCTCCTCCCACTCTGTCCCTCCTCCTCCCCCTTCCCTCTTTGCCCCCTCCTTCTCTCTTCTCCTTCTTCCCCCTCATTTTCCTTCTCGTCCTCCCTCCTCCCCACCCCACCTCTTTCTGTCTCTTTCCTCTTCTCCTCCTTTTTAAATCAATCCCCACTTCTTTGGCTTTTGATCTGGGATATAGTAGTGATTGAGGATTTAATGTGAGAGAAAAATCAGATCACCTTTGACCTAATGTATAGGAGCACCCACTGCCTGTTTTTCTCTATAAAATGGGAACAACCCAATGTTACTAGAAGTTATGTGAGCATGTGTTGATCTTCCTCAGTCTTTGGGATTCCATGAAGAATAAACAAGGATGAATGGTACCATCTCCTCCCTCTTGGCAACTCCTTTCCACTGGGGAGCCTCATCTCCCATGGGCGCTGTCACTCTCCAGGCTCTTGAGACAGACCACAGTGTGCGACTGGAAGCGGCGGAGGCTGTGGGCTGCAGGTGTTCGCTGAGGTCAGGCTCAGTGGTGCCCCGCAAGCCTTCTTGGACAACGTGGAGACTGAAGGCAGCCCTGACATTTGGAAGTCTGGAAAGAGAGGGTGGGCTGTCCTGATTCTGATGGACCACAGGGACTATAGCCTCAAGGTGGCCCTCCCCAAGTCCCCTGCTTCCACACCGAGAGGATCAGCCTTTCTGTTCCCGGAAGTCCCCAGTCTTCATTGTAGCCCAGACCTCAAATGATTTTGATGACCCCCTTTCCTTTGCTCTTTGCTCTCACTGAAACTGACCGCCTATCTCCACCCAGCTGCTCCATAGAAAGCTTCCCTTGGCACCCCTAGGAGAAGCAAAATTCCCAGGCATGATGGCCAAGCAATGAGCAGAGCACTCACACCGGCTACTTCAGGGGGGCTCGAGCTTGGGGACACCTTGGCTGCTCATTACAGAGCAGAGTTTGATGCACCGGTTCTCTTTCTGTTTCCAGGTGCCCAGCATGAGTCACTGTGCTACCTCATCCAGGAAGCCCTCCCAGGACTGGAGTGTGAACTGGAAAAGGAAAGGCACTCTGTCCTTATGACAGCAGTGCCACTACATTTTTAATCAGGGCTCCGAGTGCCCCCAGCCTTCTCTAGGGCTTGGCTGTAGGGCTGCTTCTGGGATTTTCACATTTCAGGGGCCCGTGGAAGATTCGCAGGCATGAGGCATAGACAGAGGGCCTGAGTGGAATAAGCCTGGAGGAACAGCCCTAGTTGCAGGAAAAGCAAAAGAATCTGGACACACTGTCAAGCTTCTGGGTAGTCTTAAAATGCGTGGTGCTAACAGAGCCTGCCCTGATTCTGAGTAGGTAGGCCATGAAGCCAATGTGGGGCAGAAAGACACTCCCCCTTCTCCTGCTGCTACTTAACAACCATCCTTATCATCATGGCAGTCAAACAATGCAAGCTACTCACATCAATTGAGTGCTTACCATGTGTCAGGCTATTCTAAGCCTACGCCTTCATATATCACCAAGTGCCTGTGAGGTAGGGGGCTTAGTGGCCCCATTTTATAGGGAAGAAAGCTGAGACCTAAAGAGTAAAAGCAAGAACGAAGAGGCAATCTCATCACACCCTGTTGCTCCCAGCCACAATGATGCCTGGCCATAGGGTTATTAGGTTTGGGGTTGTTATTATTGTTAGGTGCCATCAAGTCATGACCAACTCATAGCGACCCTCATAGGGTTTTCAATGGCAGATTGTTTCGGGATTGCCTTTTGTGGTGCTGGGAATCGAACTTAGGACCTCAGAGACTGCAGAGAGGTGCTCTGCCAACTGAGCTAAATCCCAACCCTAGGTTTAGGGACTGTATAAAAAAGCACATTGCCAGCTAGAGGCAGACTCTGATGCATGATATCAATATAAATAAGTCATGCAGAGGTGAGGGGAGAGAAAGGATGGGTGTGTGGGTTTGAAAACAACGGTTGGTTTTCATATTGGATCAAGAGGGAAAGAGGAAGGGGGCTGGGACTCCTGCTGGAGGCCGCTGCTCAGGCAAAGGCACAGAAGCAAATCTGGATTAAAGGAAAGAATCTCAGATTGGCTACACCGGGAATCACAGCAGGCAGGGCTTGAAGGGGAGGTGGAGCCTTGTTGAAGAGCCTCGTCTGCCAATTGCAAGGGAGTGGACTTTCTTTGGTCAATCGCAGGCAACAACTGAAGTTTGGAGGAACGGTGGTCAGGATGTTGCTTTTTCTCTTGCCTTGTTGTTGTTGTTGTTGTTAGGTGCTGTCGAGTCGGTATCCAACTCATAGCGATTCCCATAGGGTTTTCAATGGCTGATTGTTTCGGGACTGCCGTGGGAGTGGATTTCCAGGCCCTTCTCCCATTTTCGAGGTGCTGGGAATTGAACTTGGGTCCTCAGAGCGCTCTACCAACTGAACTAAATCCCAGCCCTTTCTCTTGCCTTAGAGAAGGAAACAGAAAGAACAAAAGTGGTTTTAGAGTCAGATGATTCTGGTTTTAATCTTGATTTTCCCCATGGATTTGCTGTGTGTCTTTGAGGAAATTATCTAATTTCTCTGAACAAAGGGAATAATTAATTGGATTCCATAGGTGTTCAGAAAGAATGAAATACAATAATGTATATAAAGTATGAATGATGTAGTAGGAACTCCACGAAAGTGGCTGAAATTATTTAACAATATGAACTCTCCTGTTTATTATCATTTTGGGGTACCTGTCTCAAAAAGCTTTGCTTTATTAGGACCCATACTTTTGAAAGTGGAATTAAAATATCCATCTCTTCTTTCTAGATGAACTCCTACTCAACCCTCAAGACCCATTTCAAAACTTTCCTACACTGTGAAACCTTTGCCAATTTCTCCAGCACAAAGCAAGTCATTCTGTCTGCTATGTCTATTCCCTGGTCCTCATCACACTGTGAGGTAATTATGTTTGTTCATGGTCTGTTTCCTGGCCTACATTGTAAGTTTGTGGAGGTACAGAAACTGCTACATTCCCCTCCCTTTCCTGTGTTATGTAGATAACACAACTCTGCTTGCTGAAAGTCAAAAGGATTTGGAACATGTACTGATGAAGATCAAAGAGCACAGCCTTCAGAATGGATTGTGCCTCAACATCAACAAAATAAAAATCCTTACGAGTGGGTCACTATGCAAGTTCATGATAAATGGTGAAAAGATTGAGTGAGGCTGTCTAAGATTTTGATTTACTTGGTTCTACAGTCAGCACCTGTGGAAGCAGCAGTCAAGAAATTAAAAGATGCATTGCACTAGGAAAAGCTGTTGCAAAAGACCTCTTCAGAGTGTTGAAAAGTAAATATGTTTCATTGAAGACAAAAGTGCGCATGATTCATGCCATGGTATTTTCAGTTGCATTATATGGTTGTGAAAGCGGAACATTGAATAAGGGAGACAGGAGAAAAACTGATGCTTTTGAATTATGATGCCGGAGGTGAATATTGAATATACCATGGACTGCCAAAAGCACCAACAGATCTGTCCTGGAAGAAGTGCAACCAGAGTGCTTCTTGGCAGCAAGGATGGCTAGTCTACATCTTAAATATTTTGGACATGTTGTCATGAGGGATTAATCCCTGGAGAAGGACATCATGTTTGGGAGAGTGGCAAGTCAGCAATAAAAAGGAAGACCCTCAATTAGATGGATTGACACAGTGGCTACAACAATGGGCTTAAACATAAAATTGATCGTGTGCCTGGCATTGAGTTGGGGAGTTTAGTTCTATTGTACATAGGGTCACTATGAGTTGGACCCAACTCAAGGGCACCTAACAACAACAGAGGTCTTCTAACTCTGAGGAGGACTCCCCAGACCATTTTAGGGGTCCTGGAGGTCAAAATATTTTTTTTTTTACATTATGTTATTCATGTTATTAATAAGGGATGTTATTTGCCTTTTCCATCATGTGCCACTTGCACTATTGTGGGCAGAAGTGTTAGCCCCTTAGTACTAACCAAGGGGATGACATTGAAGTGCAGTCATTGTAATCCTCACTGTCACACTTGCATTGAATGTATTCAGGTTTCACTTAAGAATATCCTTCATGAAGTATGAAAGGTATTAATTTTTAAAAGTGCTGACCCTTAAGTACACGTCTTTTTAATAATCTGTGTGACAACATGGGAAGTGTGCATAGAGCACCTGGGCTGCCTGCCAAGCACAGTGATGGAAGGGGACGTCCAGGAAAAGCACATTGGGACTCTGCAATGGAGCTGAATTGGCCACTTTTCTCATGCAATACCATTTCTACCTGAAAGAAGCAGTGATAAGCTATGGAGATTCAGACTTGGGTACTTGGCAGATGTTTTCTGAAAAGTGAACTGAGTCTGTCTTTTCAATGAAGGCAATGGTCAGTGTTTGTTGCCAAGGCTAAACTTCAAGCTGTTAATTGAGAGAAGTTTATTGTTGCTCTTGTTAGGTGCCATCGAGTCGTATCTGACTCAAAGCAACCCTCATAGGGTTTTCAATGGCTGATTGTTTCGGGATTGCCTCAGGAGTGCTTTGCCACATCCTTCTCCCTTTTTTGCCGTGCTGGGAATCGAGCTCAGGATGTCAGAGACTGCAGAGCAGTGCTCTACCAACTGAGCTAAATCCCAGCGCTTGAGAGAACTTTGGAGAACTTTATCTGCCACTTAAGCTTGGTAACTTCACATGACACTTCTGTAATGAGATCTGTGGTGATACTGATGCACATGATTTTTCAATGCGGTGTAATGAACTGTGTTAATATGTGAAAGATCTGCACAAGCTAGGAAGTGATTAGTTTCCAAATGAACAATGTATGATGTTATCAAATCATGCATGAGTGAAGGAGCCATCTAAAGTACAAGACAGACCAATGGATTTTAATGTGATAGAGCAGAACAATTCATTAACATAGTTTCAGATTTTACCTGCCAGTGCCTCTTAACTATCTGTCAAGTTTTAGTGTAACACCGAAGGAGAATATCCATAATTATCTAAGAAGACTGTTAAGGTACTTCTCCCTTTTCCAACGACCTGTCTGTATTAAACCAGGTTTTCCTTATCCAAGTCAATCAAAACAGGAAATTGCAACAGACTGAATGCAGAAGCAGATGTGGGGATCCGGCTGTCTTTGATTAAGCCCAACATGAAAAGGATTTGTAAATATGTACCACAAGGCACACTTCTCATTAAATGTTTTCATTCTGTAAAATATAGTTTATGTTCATAAAAATGTGTTGCTTGTTAACATGTCATGGGTTCATTATTGTTAATTTTAAGTGAATGAATGAATAAGTACTTATGTAGTTCTTTGATTTCTCATTTGATAACCAGAAGCAGAAGCTGTTTGGGTTCCTCAATAATTTTTAAGAGTGAAAAGACAGGCATCTGATGTGACTGAGACAAGGGAGGTTTTCAGGGGCATATTGGAGGATAGGGGCCTCCTCTCTTCCTTCTCCTCTTCCTACTGGAGCTTCAAGCCTTCCCCACCCCTCCTTATGGGCCCCCCATGAGAAAGGCACCCCTCCCCCTCCTGACTCCCCCCTTCCTACCTCAGCCCTTCATGTTGGAACATTGGGAAGATGGTTGTGTCATGCGAGGAGAATTCAGCAAGGATTCTGAGGTACGAAGGAGTGAAATTGTTGGTGTCCATGAATGGTAAAACATGCTGAGCACGTCTGAAAAGGATTTCGATCTGCCTCATGTAAAGTATGCTAAGTTCCTCCCCAGTGATTTTGCTGGAAACTGTGCCCAATCGTACAGATGAAACCAAATTTACTATAGAACATCTAGATCTGCTTCAGTGTCTTCGGCACACCAGAATGACTCAATACAAAATTCCCCATGCTTTGGAAACTCTGGACTGTCTTTATCAAGAGCATAATGAGAAGTCTGGAAGAAGGTCCAGCTATGGAGGAAGATCATATGGGAACAGTGGCAATAATATTCCAGCGTCTTCCTCTACAGCTACAGCTTCCACATAGATCCCGCCTTTGGAAATGTCCATCACCTAACCATCACCTAACAATGGTTATGATACCTTCCCACAGCCTTGCATTATCAATTGAAATGGGAGGGAGAACAATGGATGATTGTCTCCATCCAAAGGAAAGATGTCACCCACTCCTACCATGCTAACGGCCTGGGTCAGAGGTCATTCAATTTTGAAGCCTCAGAAGAGAAACTCCATGTAGATAATAAAGTAGAGGAATTAAAGAGGAGGGACAGCAGTTTGATAAAAGAGGAAATCCAAGCATTTGCTGCCAATTGGAGGCTTTTCCAAGCTGTTATTGCCCAGGTAACAGGTATAGTCAGAGCTGGATCTGTCATTGACTGTAGTGGCAGGGATCAGACCTGAGGGAAGAGAAGAGAACATTTTAATGATGTCATCAACTTGAGAAGACAAACCTAGGAGCCTCTATTCCAACAGAGGACCCAAAAGGAGACAAATGCCTCCTCCAGTCTCTGCCACATCTGGGGTCTTTTGACTCCAATGGGGGAGTTGCTTTACCTGGAGAAAGGAGTCCCTGGCTGTCATGGAATGTTACTTCAATGAGAATCAATACCCAGCTGACTCAAAGAGAGAAGAAATTGCAAATATTTGTAATGAAATTATACAGACACCAGGCAAAAACATGTCTGATGTGGAACCAGTTATCTTCCTGAAAGCATGTAACTGGTTTGCTAGTAGAGGAAAGGGATCAGGAGGGAGGAAATGTAGCATTCCTGGAGAGTCATGGCATAGACATACAGAGTCCAGGAGGCCATTGGGGAGAGATGACATCAATGGGAACCACTTCACCAGGTGGGATACTTGACAAGTATGCAATGAGGAGGAGGAGGAGGAGGGAAGAAGTTTAGAGAGGGACAGAGAATCAAGGAAGGATGACAGCATAAGCCACCAGGACCCTATATCACTAGCTGTGGACATGGCAGCTGTTGATCATACCAGCCTGGGATTGGCCTGACAGGGAACCAATGAAATCAAAAGAGAAGCCCTGGATGATGACGGATCAGAGGGAGTTAAACAGGACAAGGGACTTAGTTTAGATGTAGCCCCTTAGCAGACTGTCCTCTGTCCTTAACTTGTATTCTTACAGTGTAACTTGCAGTTTGGTATATGTCAGGTAGCCATTAGAGTCTTGTTCAATGAAGATGGCATGGTGCCCTCAGTATTAAAAATCCCAGTAAGTAATAACCAACCAACCAACCAACCAATCTCTAGCCTCTCCCAGCCCCCGAGGCTAGAGAATCTTGCTGCCCTGTCTCAGCATTCCAAGCAAAGGCTTCCAGGTATTTAGGTAACCATCAGTTCTCAAATATTGTTGTTGTTAGGTGCCCTCGAGTTGGTATCCAAATCATAGCAACGTACAACCAGTGAAACACTATTGTCAGTGCTTCTCTGTTATTCATAGGATTTTCAATGGCAGATTGATTGAGAGGGGGTTGCTGGGTCCTTCTCCCAAGCCTACAGCACCTGGTGTTCCCAGGTGGTCTTCCATCCAAGTACTAACCAGGCCTGACCCTGCTTAGCTTCCGAGATCTGAGGGGATCAGATACCACAGGGCTACGGCTGCAAGCTCTCAAATATTAGGCTGTATGTAAAATCTTGGATACCTTTAGATGCATGTAACATTAGTCTGCACCCTGTTTTCCTGATCCAAAACTGATAGGATGCAAGCTGAAGGGGTGGCACAGGATTGACAGACACCATTCAGGGAGTGTCCACAGACTGAAAGGAGCCCTAGATCCTGGACTTTAGCACAAGACTCACCATTCCACTGCAACAGGCTATGCCTCATAGTCACACTGTGGCTACATTATATTTCTTTGGGTGCTGTGCTAAGAATGTCAATGGAAACTTGGTCTCAGATTTTGGTTAATGTTACCATCCTTTCCTTATACACATTTTTTCCTCTCACAAGCTATGTGACTTAGTATTTAAAGCACTGCCTTCTGCCTTTGGGGGTATGTCTCAAAGCAAAGCAAAACAAAAAGTCCAAAACCAGAAGTTATTAAAACAAACGAAACTCAGCATTGGAGTATTGGAATAAGCATGAGCTGAATGTTTAACGGATGCTCGGTCTAACTCTCAGGACCACTATGTATTCTGCTGCACAGATATCAGTGCCTGCCCGGAAAATCCAGGAGGTTTTCATGGAAGTTGCTTTGCCTCTCGTTGATGTCCCCTTTTTCTGGTACCAAATAATCTTTTAAGGATGGAGCGGAGGTCCAAAAATGAGTGAAAGGACAGTCTTTCTACCCATTACCTGAAGCCCCCTCTATCTAAGTCATTAGAGGACTTTTTAAGGGATTGTGCTATCAGATGCAAATCCTTGCCTAAATAGGAGAAGGAAAAAGCAGGAGACTTTAACTGCTTACTAATAATTAGAGGGCTGGGATTTGGCTCAGTTGGTAGAGTGCTGCACTGCAGCCTCTGAGGTCCCAAGTTCAATTCCCAGCACCGCAAAAATGGGAGAAGGGCCTGGCAATCCACTCCCAAGGCAATCCCGAAACAATCAACCATTGAAAACCCTATGAGGGTTGCTATGTGTTGGACACGACTTGATAGTACCTAACAACAACAACAACAACAAGGGGTCCTGAGAACAAAGAGCTTGAGAGCTGTTGGTGTAGCACGTGGCCTGGCATGTAATAAGTACTCATTGTATAGACATGGTATCTAGGCCTTTGGGGTGATGACTGGCCAGGCTTCCAGGTCCTGGTGTCACTCTGTGTATTAGTTCATTTATTTGTGCTATAATGAAATATCTGAAGCAGGCTAAATTTAACAGAAAAGTTGTTAATTTAGCTCACAGTTTTCGAGGCTGAAAGTCTAAACAGTATGGGGAAGGCTGTGATGAGGACCCCAGAGCAGATGGCAGGACATATGTGGGAGGAAGAGGGCGTATCTTGAAAGTAGAAAGCTGGAAAGACTGAAGTCCTACAACCCCTTCTGAAGGCAGGTGGCCAAAGACCTATGGGCCTCCCGCTAGGCTCCACCTCCTAGTTACCACACTGAGGATTAAGCTTCCAATACATGAGACTTTGGGTGGACAAATAGCATCAAGACCATAGCACCTTGTTTCAGTTTGTCAGAGGACAGTCCCTGGACTGTGTGGTCATCTCCTCTCATACTCTAAGTAGGAGCTGGACCAGGCAACTTTGGTGCTACTTCGAGCTAAATTCTGCTGCTGGATTTATGCTAAATAGGATTACCCTTGAACCCTCACAGCCACATCTCAAATTGCTTCTGCAGACTGCAGTTCTTAATCCCATTTGTTTCCTGCCTTTATCACTGGGTCTAGGCTAGATTTGAAAGCCTGTGGAATTGCAGAGACAGTAATTTGCAATTAAATTTCGGAAATGTTAGGGGTCAAGTACAGGGCAGGTGTGGGCTATTTTTAAAGATGGGCCATTTCAGAGGAGAGCAAAGGTGGAGCACTTACCACTCTGCCATTCCTCTACCTGGCTCTGAAAGATGCCTCCTGTGACAGGGGAAATGATGATTTTGCTCTCATCGCTCAAAGGCAGAAAGACACGGGGGAGCCGTGACCTTTCCCTGACACCCCGTAATCTAATCTCTCCTCGCCTTCCTCTCTCCTTCCCTGACCAATCCCTGTGGGCCTGAAAGAGAGCATCCTTCCTGTCCACGCTGAGTGCTTGCCTGTCATTAGAGCTGAGGCCTCAAAGCACTTGAGGCAACAGTAATGGGGCCTGGGAAAGAAGCTAATTAGCTAATGCAGGAAAACATAGAAAGAAAGAATGCCAGCAACTTTCAAGGCTTTCAGGGCTTGTGGGTGTGTGTGGGGGTTGAGAGCACCCCAGGGCTTTGGGGTCACCATTGTGAAGGAGGCTGCCTCTGCTTGGCCTCCATTGGGAAGGGACTGCTGGGAACCAGAAATAGCTTGGCACTGGCGACAAACACCATGATGAGGTGTCTTTGGTTGAGTTTCTCAGAAAGCAGCCTGGGATGGATGGCACTTGGGGAGCAGAGTCAGGAAGCACAGTGGTGGAGGATTGAGTGGGGTAGGTCCGGGAAGTGGGAGAAGTTGGGGTGCCGTGTGGAGGAGATGGACCTCAGCTGAGCCCCAGGGAGCTTGGGATTTGGGGAGAATGGGTGTCCTTCTCTTAAATCAGAGTCTCAATTTTGTTCTCCCACAATGATCGGTTCCTGGTTGGTGGGTACTCCCTCAGGAAGGGCCAGAACATAAGCCTGAGCAGTTGTCTGTAGCCTTGTGCAAATTCCAGAGAAGGACTCAGAGACAACCACGAGCAGCCAACTCCCAGAAGTCAGAACAACGACACGGGTGTCCCCATCAGGGATCTGACTGGTGCACCATGGTAAAGCCCACAGAATGCAGCCAGTGGGGTGTCCCTTACGCCCGACACTTTCGATTCTTCTGGCCTCTGAGGAAGAGGAAGCAGAGCTGTGCAAATCAAAGCATGCAGGAAGCTAGAATTAGTAGACACTTCAAGTTACATTTTTAAAAGAAATAGTGTTTTGAATGAGATAAAAGAAAACATAGAAGGCACTAGATGTAGACCTGTTGAATGAGAGATCGAATCAACAAATGAGGCTGTGTATGGGAATCCAGTATCTACACAGGATAGACTTGCTCTTTGGCAGGTATTTATTTCGTGCCTCTGTTTTCTCATGCGTGAAATGAGAATAATAATAGCATCATTGTCAAAGGCAATTTTGCGAGGAAGAAGGAATGGACGATAGTTAAATGCTCAGAACAGTGCCTGGCATTTACCCATAAGCTGTCATGATGGTTGCTGCTGGGGTGATATGATTACTATTATGCAAAATATTCACCCATGGTAGCAGCCTCCAGATACAGTCACAGAACTGACGGTCTCCAAAGAGCACAGGGGTAAGCCACCAGTGCATAGGGGACCCTGGAAACACACATGGCATAGGAGTTTGGCCGCAGGTTTTGGCTGGGGCTCGGTTTCTTAAAACAAGGGCATGCTATTAGTCTAGAGCTTCTTTAGAGGGGACACAGATAGAACAGGAACGACAATATTTCTCATTTCAGCCCCCTCTCAGTCTTTCTGTTTGGACAAAACCTGTGACTCAGGCTGGTGATGGGGTGGGCTGACCCTCGCAATTTTTTTGAGTGAAGAAAATGGGCTGCAGACACAGCATCTTCCTGGAGCAGCAGAGCCTGGCTGGGCTTCAGTAGCATTCCTTTGCTCTTCATATTTATAGCAAGCACTAATACATTTTTCAAAATAAGAATGAGTGTTGTTGTTGTTAGGTGCCATCGAGTCGGTGTCCGATTCATAGCAACCCCATGTACAACAGGCAAAACAGTATTGTCAGTGCTTCTCTGCTATTCATAGGGTTTTCAATGGCGGATTGTTTTTTGGGAGTGGGCTGCTAGGTCCTTCTCCCAAAGAATGGGTGAGTTGATTGAAAAACGAAATAAAGAAGGGTTCAGAGTGGCATGTAAGTTTGGCAAATCCTGGAAGGGGCTTGTGGGAAGGACTGAGGTTTGGGAAGCCCTGACTGAAGTGCCAGGGAGGCAGAATTGGTAGGACGGTCCCTGCTCTGTTCCTTCATCTCACAGTTCATGCTGCAGAGAATGCCCTAGAAATGCTCCTCATTTCTGTGTGGCTCAGCTCTGATGTACCTCTCCTACCCCAGGGCTCCCTCTTCACAAAATGTGCTCAGAATTTTCCCCAGGTGAAATTTACCTCTCTCCCTCTGTGTTTCAGTCTGCTTTCCATTACTGGGACAAACACTGGAGACAATCCACTTAGAGGGAGGAGAGGGTTATTCTGGCTTGCCATCTTGGAGGTTTTAGCCCATGGATGTTTGGCCCATTGCTTTTGAACCAGTGATGAGGTAGCACCTGGGGGGCAGCATGTGACAGAAGAAGCCTGTTCACCTCATGGCATCCAGGACACAAGGACAGAGAGGTAGAGGCTGGGGTCCCAATATCCCCTGCCAGGGCACACCTCCAAGGATCTGAAGACCTCCCACTCACCCCCATCTTCTAAAACTTCTACCACCTCTGAAGAGTGCTACAGGGTAAAGATCCAGCCCTTATCACATGGGCTTTTCAGAGACATTCAGTACACAAACTATATGTCACAGTTTGGATCTAAATGTCCCCTCACATTCATGTGCTTGAACATTGGGTCACCAGCTAGTGGGGTGCTGTTTGTGGAGGCTATGGGAGCCTTGGGAAGAGGGATTCTATCTTTTTGGAAGCACTCTTTGGGGGCGAGACTTTGGAGGTTTTTACCTAGATCCCAGGTTCTGGTTGCTCCCTGCTCCTGATCGGCCATGCTGTGAAGTGCTCAGCTGTGGGTCTTGTTTCCTGCTGCTGCCAAGCCTGCCCTGCCACTATGGACTGAAATCCTCTATCCATGAGCTTCAAAAAACTTCCCCTCTTGTAAGTTTGTTTCAACTGGCTTCTCTGTTGCAGCCATGTGCCCCCTAATACATTATAACATGGCTCTATTCCTACGTTGTTGTTGTTGTTAGGTGCCATCAAATCGTGTCCAACACATAGTGACCCTTATAGGGTTTTCAATGGCTGATTGTTTCGGGATTGCCTTGGGAGTGGGTTGCCATATCCTGCTCTCATTTTTGTGGTGCTGGGAATTGAACTCAGGACCTCAGAGACTGCAGAGCAGCACTCTACCAACACAGCTAAATCCCAGAGACGTGGCACTATGTCTTCTCCATTCTATTAGAACAGAGCACACCGAATTCTACTCATCTGTGGCTAGTACAGTGCAGAGTATACAGTAGGTACTCATTCTGAATTTGCAGCTCACTAAACCATGGCTAACTTATATGGTTGTGCAGTGACTGAGCTAAATGTCGCCCAAGAGATGGCAACCATAGCAAAATGCTACCAGGCCACTGGCTGCCAGTTGCACATGCTTCCTGTGACTTAAGACTTTGCAATTATAATAATTAAAGCTACAGTTGTTGAGAAGTGGACAGGGGAGCTGAATGAAGCAGGATGGAGCAGCACTGCCACTCTTGGTGTTTCTATGAGACGCCAGGGGCTACCAATGGATGTGGGAGGTCAGCAGAGTTGATGTCTTCAGTAGCCAGCCACTGCCACCAAAGCCACTCACTCTCCTCCATTTCTCAGGATTCTGCCGCACACCCCTCCTCAATCATAGGGGATCATTGGGCCACCCTGTGTGGTAATATTAGCCACTCATTTCAGGAGGCAAAGAGAGTGCTGAGCCATGGTCTCCTTTCACCTCCAGGATGGTTATCTTCTGTTTCTATCTGGGGAGAGTCTGGCTCACTGCAAAGCCCTCCCTGGGGTTCTGATGTCATGTATAGTGGGGTTTGCACGCCAGCCCTTCAGGCAAATCAGTTTCTCTTCCAGAGGCTCAGGTTTCTCGTCTGTGAAGTAGGCTGGCAGTCCCTTCCTTCCTGGTTGGTAGTCACAACGGTAGGGCACAATGGCGGCCAGGGGGCAAGTGTGACTCCTGCACTGAGCTCCAGACTTTTCCTCTGCTGTGTCCCAGGGTGGGCTGGAGGGGGGTAGGGGGGCTGAAAACGCTAAAGGGAAGGGAACTCCCACCCCATTGTAATGGATGCAAAGGAAGGGGGCACCCTGTGGAAATAGCCTACACACCTGCCAATATGCAGACTGTTGGGTACCAGCTCCAGAGATTCTGGGTGGGCCTTAGAATCTGCATTTAAAATAATTTAAAAGACCCCCCCCCCTTGGGTATTCCACTGTAGGGAGTCCCAGTAACACCTTTGAGAAGCCTTACTCTGGCAACCTAGGCCAGAAGTCACAAGCAGGGTCAACCACTCAAAATTGAGAGATTTCCCCACAAATCCCTAGATTCCTGGTTCTCTGGGGGAAATCTGAAGCATTGGCAGCCTCAGGCCTGCTTTTATACTCGACAGCAAGAGACAGGAGCTTAGTTGCACCTGCTGCTTTTAGGCAGTGCTGCTGTCTCGGTGGCCCCGCTTCTTAAAGTCCTGGCCCAAAGGCTACCATCATTTGCATTTGTGACTCTAGCCAGTGCAGCTCCCTCACCCTATGGATGAGGAAATTGAAGGCTAGAGACAGAGAGACTCAGGCTTGAATTGCCCAGGTGGCTGCCGTGTACACTGAAAGCTGAGAGTAAGCTTTGATTCCAAGCAGGGGCATGGCTGGGCCTTGATGGACATCAAGGTCCAGAGGAGACCCCAGAGGAGTAAACAGCCAACTGCAGCATGGTAGACAAACACACGGCTGTCCCTGCGGCCTGGAGGGGCTCGAAGTGACATAAGATGGGACGGATAGAGAGGGGCAGGGGAGGACTAAACAGTCCTAAGGAACAGGAAGTTGTTGTTGTCGTTAGGTGCCGTCGAGTCATGTCTGACTCATAGTGACCCTCATAGGGTTTTCAATGGCTGACTGTTTCGGGATTGCCTTGGGAGTGGATTGCCAGGTCCTTCTCCCATTTTTGCAGTGCTGGGAACCAAACTCGGGACCTCAGAGACAGAAGAGCTGTGCTCTACCAACTGAGCTAAATCCCAGCCCCTAAGGAACAGGGAGTAGCTGCCGGCTATTTTTGACCCTGCCTGGAGTGAGCCTCCCAGAGGCTGCAGAAAGTGAAGCACAGAGATGGGACCCTGGGGGGACGTACGGGGTCCTCATGCTGTTATTTTATCCAGCTTGTTTCACAAGTTATTAAGCATCTGCCCCAGGTAGAGCTGCCAGAGAAAATAGAGACTGCTTGGTTACATTTGGATTTTGGATACATAATGATTATTTTTAGTACACGTATGCCCAGTGCGATCTTGGGGAACATACCTAGAGCAAAAAACCCCAGTAGTTGTTTGTGTGAACTTCAAATTTAACTCCATATCTTGTATTTTTCTTTGCTAAATCTGGCCACCCTGGCTCCAGCCCTCCCTTGGGTTTGAGCCGTCTCAGTTGGGTTTCTGAGCAGAGTCTTGCAAGCAAGGGGATTGATCAAGGCCTGTGGTTAGACAACTGGGGCTCAGAGAGGACTCAACTTGCCCAGGGTTACAAGGCCAGTAATCCATAGCCACTGGAGTGGAAGAGGGACTCGGGACCCCACACTCCTCTTTTACCTTAGCTCCCAGAGAAGAACGGGCCAAGACAGAAGAGGAAGCTAAAGCCTGTGCGATAGAATTGAATTTGGACATAGTGTGGAGCAGAGAGAAGTGAAGGAGACTGGGACTCATAGCTTTGCTGACCGAGAGGTGACATGACTTCTGCATTCTAAATTTTTTTCAGTGCTGAGATTGAACCTAGGGCCTTGTGCATGGTAGGCAAACACTATTGAGCTACACCCTCAACCTTTGCTCCAGATATTTATCAAGCACCTACCAGGTGCAAGCCTGCAGCTGTAACCCCATGGCATCTGATCCCATCAGATCTCAGAACCTAAGCAGGGTCGAGACTGGTTAGTACTTGGATGGGAGATGGCCTGGGAACACCAGATACTATAGGCTTGGGAGATGGACCAAGTGACCCGGTGACCTACTTGCAAAAGTCAATCCGCCATTGGAAACCCTATGAACAGCAGAGAAGCACTGACAATAGTGTTTCGCCTGTTGTACATAGGGTGGCTATGACTCGGATACTGACTGGACTCCACAGCATCTAACAACAACAACAACCAGGTGCAAGGCATGTGCTTGTTTCTCTGAATGGATGGATGACCTCATTATTTACCATTTCCATTTAACAGAATGGGAGAGGGAGGCCGGGAGAGGCCACGAGCCTGGAAGCCCCTGGAGCTCAGGTTACATATATCCAGAACTCCCCCTGGCATGGCTCCCTGGCAGCCCCCACAGAGGCCTGTCTGCTCCAGAGCTCGCTGCATATTCAAGCCCACCCCCTATTCAGAACAAAGCAATGCAAATTGAAATTGCTTGCAACATTCAGTCTGCGTCCACTTTTGGCAGGTGCCTTAGCTGTAGCACATGTGAAGTGCAATCTTATCACCCTGTGCCCTGTACTCTGGTCACAGACCTCTTTGCAGAGACCCAGGCATGACCCCTGTGTGGATGGCCAACCATGTTTCCTCTCTATCTTGTGGGATGAAGGATGCTGGGTAGTGGGGGAAGGACAGCGGCTCAGGGCCTCAGCAGAGCCGGAAGTTGGAACCTGGCCTCTGGAACCATGGTGATGGTTGCCATAGAAACATACCAGCTGCACTCAGCACGCCTACCAGGATCGGCTGTCATAGACTGGAGCCAGTAGAGGGGGGAGCTCTGCAGTGGGTAGAGTCCGGGGTGAGAGCCAAGTCTTATCTGGGAGCTGCCCCTGCTTATGTCTCCATCTTCATCCCCTGCCTGCCATGTCCACCTCCTGTCCTTTCTCCTTACACTATGCGGTCGTGACCATGGAGGCCGATGGCCTGGCTGCTGCATTCTCAGCCCACAGCACCCTCTCTGACTCCTTCACTGGGCTAATGCCTACTCACCTCTAAGCTTTCTTTTATTCAGCAAACACTTATTGTCTATTAAATACAGGACATTGTCTGGTCACCAAGGATACTGCAGTGACCAAGACGATCAAGGTCTGTACTCTCATGCAGCTGCCTGTCCAGGTTGGAAGGACACAGGCGTTAAGAAAATATCCAAGGCCGGGAGTGGTGGTGCACGCCTGTAATCCCAGCGGCTCGGGAGGCGGAGGCAGGAGGATTGCAAGTTCGAGATCAGAGGCAGTCTGCGTAACTTAGCAAGACCCTGTTTCAAAAAGTAAAAAAATGGGCTGAGGGTGCAGCTCAGTGGTCTAGCACTTGCAGAGCATGCAGGTGTGAGGCCCTGGGTTCAACCTCCAGTACCGCAAAAAAAAAAAAAAAAAAAAAAGAAAAGAAAAGAAAAGAAAAAAAGAAAATATCCAAGTAAATGAATAGGAACAGTGCCATGGAGAAGGCAGGAGGATGATAAGACAGTTATGGGTCTGTGGGGACTGGGTAGGCAGGGGAGCTATGTCCAAGCAATGAGCCCTCTGCCCTCTTCCCCTTCATGTTCTGGTCCCATTGTATTGTTTCGTCCCTGAATTACTGCCCTGATGACACCATCATGTCACTACCTGTTTCCTGCCCTGAATCTCTCTGCCTTGTAGGCAGGAATGGAGTCTGATGTGTCTCTGCATCCTCAGTGTCTGGCACATAGTGGGGACTTGGTAAGGCACATGCATTTACCAAATGTGTTCCATGGGTCAGGCACTGTCACAGATGGGTTCTCACTTCCCCTTCCTATGGATTCCGGGACCTAATTAGGATCAGAGGAGCCAAGGCTCAGCCCAGCCAGTTGACTCTCTCCCAGTGCCACAGCTGGTGCATGGAAGAGCTGAGATTCAAGCCTTGCTCTCTACTCTCAAGGCAAAGGGGCCACAGTGTCACTGAACTATCATTCATATGCCACACTACTCCCCATTTAAAAATCTACAGGTAGCCAGGTGTGGTGGCCCATGCCTGTAATCCTAGTGATTCAGAAGGCAGAGACAGAATCTCAGGTTCGAGGCCAGAGGCCACCTGTCTAACTTAGTAAGTCCCTATCTCAATATTAAAACTTAAAAAAGTAGCTGAGGATGCAGCTTAGTGGTAGAGCTCTTGCAAAGTGTATGAGAGGCCCTGGGTTCAATCCTCCAGGACAAAAAAAATCTACACATGAATAATAGCTTTTATCCTATTCACAGAGTGCTGCAAACATCAGCGCAATGTATTTTCAAACACTTTCATCACAAAACAGAAAAAAAAAAAACCCTCTTGCCTCTAGCTGGAGCTCAGTCCCAGCTTCGTAGAAGCACTTTAGATCCAACAATTGGCTGTGGTTGTAAATTTTGAGATGGAAACTTCTGCGTGGGAGGTCTGCCTTTCTCTTTACATATCAATAATATGCTTTTTGCTTTTTGGTATTTTTAACGTGTATGCTTGACTTCTCTGAACTGAGACCCCAATTCTCCACAAGATCTCAAAACAACCCGTGGACAAATAATTTGAATTCCAGGAGAGCCTTTGGAGGGCTTTCCGCACTGGAGCATGGAGCATGGGGACCATATGGCCTCTCAAAATGCTTGGAATTTACCAGAGCCTGTGTTTTCAAAGCCCCAGGCTTTACGGAAGCCTAATTTTGTGGCATATGTTGGCCACAGCCAGGAGGTATCGGGGGCATTTGGAACTCTAGGACCACTCTGCCCTCCCCTTAGGGCAGGGCCATGTCCAGTTCCACCCAGATGTCTGGTCCATTGTTGAGATAGCTCCTCTACCCCAGGATCAGTGAATGGAGTGGACTATCCATTTATCTTTTTCCTTGTTGTTGTTAGGTGCCATCGAGTCGACATCCGACTCATAGCGACCCTACATACAACAGGGGAAACACTATTGTCTGTGTTTCTCTGCTGTTCATAGGGTTTTCAATGGTAGATTGATTGGTTGATTGGGAGACGGACTTGGCAACCCACTCCCAAGCCTACAGCACCTGGTGTTCTCAGGCGGTCTCCCATCCAAGTACTAACCAGGTCTGACCCTGCTTAGCTTCTGAGATCTGACGGGATCGGATGCCACTGGGCTATGGCTGCAGGCCCATCTTTTTCTTAGTGTCAGAGAAACTCTGTTCTGAATGTTCACCTTCTCTCCCTCCTTTGACTAATCACAGGTGCTTGGATCTCATCTCTGAAGGTGTATTTATTAAAGTATTAAAGGGTAACTGGTAGAACTTTTTCCCTAGCTTGGTAACAAATGAGGTCTCTTGTGAACCTGCATGCAGAAGCTCCTAATTTAGCTAATTTGGCAGAATGTCCAGTATCTCCCCCCGGGACCTATAGCTTTCCTTCCTGTAGAACTGAGCCAGAAATTCAAGTTCTTTATCAGTCTCTGAGATCAGGCTGTAGCCAGAGACAGATGGTAAAAGCTCCAGAGAGCCTCCATAGTCTCAGCAACTTTTGCTCCTGGCAGCTCTGCATCTCTGTCCTCAGGTGAGCTTCCCATAGATGGTTGTCCCTGGGTATCCATGACGCATGGGTTCCGGGACCCTGCATGGATACCAAACTCCACGGATATTCAAATCCCTTCTATAAAATGGCATAGCATTTGCGTATAACTTATGCACACTCTTCTGCATGTTTAAAATCATCTCTAGATTACTTACAATGCACTATACAATGCAAATGCTGTGTAAACAACTGTTATATTGTATTATTTAGGGAATAATGACAAGAAAAGAAGTGCAGACACATTTTTTAAACAGTTTTGATTCACTGTTAGTTGAATCCACGAATATAGAGGGTGTGCAGAAAGAGGGCCAATTGCCTGTGAGCCATACCTTGCCAGTTGAAGCAGAAAAGAATTTCCTGAAGGTGGTTTACTGAGTAGCTTCTAAAATCATTGTGAGGACCAGAGGCCCACGCCTGGAGGTCACCCACGCAGGAAGAACTTCCTAAACCATATCTTGGAGCCAGCCCTCTAAAGACATAAAATTTATTTATGTTTTATAGATACCCTGTACACATAGCCTGAAGGTAATGTTATTTTTTGTAACTTTTTAAATAACTTTTTTGTAACCTTTTTTATAACTTTTAAATAATTTTTTGTGTGAAAAAGTTTCATGGTATAGAATTTTCCACTTGTAGTGTCATGTTGGTACTCAAAAACTTTTGGCTTTTGGAGCATGTCAGATTTCTGATTTTCAAATTAGAGATGCTCCACCTGTATCTGACAGTCTGGGCATAGAGTAAGTCTTGATAAAAATCTGGCCATATCATAACACTGATGACAGTACAAATAATCGTTATTGTCATTATCCTTTCTAGTATTCAGGGTGAGGGCAAGTTACTCCCTGTTTCTCAGCTTCAGTTTCCTCTACTGTAGAGTTATGCCTCCTCTCAGATGGTTATGGTAAGAATGTTTTAAAATCATGGGGAAGGACCCTCAAAGAATATCCAGAACATAAGGATACACAGCATCTCTCCCCCATTTCCCACTTCTCTGTATTTAGTGTGGGAAAATCACCTCATGGCCTCTCTTCTGTGAGGATAGCCACATCCAAATACCCATGGAGTCCACATCTAAGAAAGATGTTTCAGTCTAGATGGTGTGGGGAGTGAACCATCTCCATGAGCATGGTACACAGGCTCAGGAAGGTGAGGCCCTGAGAAATTGTAGTATTGTTCACACAGGCACATTCCTTTCTGAGAGGGATTATACTTCTCTGTCCCATTAACTTCAGGCGTAGCCATGTGACATGATATGGCCAATGAAATGTGGGAGGCTTGTAGAGTGTTCCTTCTGGCAAAATCTTTCAGAATTGCTGGTATCTTGGGGTTCTCCACACTCTATTTCTCTTTGCCTCAAAACTACCAGTGTACTAGGTAAAGGCCTCTCTGTCATCCTGGGGCCCTGAGTAAGACAGATGTGGAGATCAGCCAAAGCTGACTGACAGTAAACCTCTAGCATGGGTGAGAAATTAATGGTTGTCATAGCTGCTGAGAATTTGGAGTCTTTTTTTTATGTTTTGAGACAAGTTTTCTCTATGTTGCCCAGGCTGGCGTAGGCCTTGTGAACCTCCTGCCTCAGACTCCCGAGTGCTAGGATTATAGGTGTATGCTACCATGCCCAGCTTGGAGTCTTTTTTTTTTGTTGCAATATAACCAAGGCTTTCCTAAGTAATGGAAGCCAGATGCTCCAAACTATTATCCATGGAATCCATGACACTTTGCTTCTAGTCTTGGATATCCCTTGGAAATAGGAGTCTTAATTTGTTCCTCTGCAAAGAAGGACAAGGCAGTGGCATGCAGTGAGGATACCACTCAGTATGTGGAATTGTCCTCACAGTTGTGTGTGGAAAGTGACCTGCTCTCAGAGGTCACACCTGCAACAGCTGTTAAAATGTAGGGTGATGTCTGGGTGGCCTATCCAACTTCCTTTTTGCTTTGGGGTCTTGCCAACATATCCATGGCTCACTAAGGTCTCCAACCCAGCTTCACACACATCAAGGGAGCTGATTCTGTCCTAGGTCGAGGAGGAGATTCTGAGGATCCTAAGCCAGTGTAACCTGAAATCTGGTCTATCAAGCAGCACTGTTCTGCAAACTATATGCTATGGGTACAAATGAGGTAAGTATGGAAATGGAGGGTAACTCTTTAGAGGCGTATATATCAATTTGACCTTGCTGGGATATCCAAACTTGTGAGTAGTGGACTCTTGAACAGGAGATAGGCCACTTTAGATGCTGTCAGAATTACCTGACAAATTCCATGTAATAAAATAGCACGCTAATCATGTGCAAATAGGGCCGTGTATTGAACTCGGGATGGTCTAAGCCGATCATGCAAATCCTCTTCCATTTGCCAATGATTGATCTCAGCTTGGGCATGTGATCTAAATCTGGCCAAAGAGATAGGTGGAGATAGGAGGGGAAGTCTAAAGAGGGCTTCTGGGAAAGATTTCCTTATTCCTAAGAAAGAGACACAAAAAAAGAACCAATTTTCATTTTCCTTAGTATCTTTTGACTCTGGAAGCATTCCTGGAACTGTTGCTGCCATCCCTTTGGATGTCCAGTTATGTGATAGAAAGCATTTCCTCATTGCTTGGACAGGTTACAGCCAGGTTCTGCTGGTTAACCAATGCATTCATTCAGGGCCATTGGGATGATGGGATCCACCTATTTCCCAAATCTCTCCTCAGTCAACTGATCTTGGAGTGACACTCTTTTCTCTCTTTCACTTGACATTTATTGATAAACTATTATAAACAATGGGAGAAGGACCTTGCAACCCACTCCCAAAAATCAATCTGCCATTGAAAACCCTATGAACAGCAGAGAAGCACTGACAGTAGTGTTTTGGCTGTTGTATGCAAGGTCGCTATGAGTCAGATACTGACTCGATGGCACCTAACAACAACAACAGCATTATAAACAAGGCATTTGGAAGACATCTAGTTATATAAGACAATGTTACCCTCAAGCACCTTACAAACACAGAATATAAAAATGTGTGCATATGTTTGCATATATGCAAATTTACACCTAGAAAGTGGTGCTTATTATAGAACATACACAAGGAAGTGAATATACAATACAGAGCTGGGAGCGATTATTTCCAGTAGGTTGTAATAATGTGTTCTTGGCAGAAATCACAAGGTACTATGGCACATAGCTGAGATTATACCTTTATTTTTCCCTTGCCCTTATTTAGAAACTCTACTCAAAAGGGAAATTCAAGCTGAAAATTGTTCACTATCCCACCATCTTTCATTTGTCTATTTTCTCTTTGACGTTCTTATTTAAGTTTTACATGGTGATAGTCATATTTTAGATGTGTTTCTAATTGTGACCCATGCCTGCAGCAGTACCAGTGTGGCATCTGATCCCATCAGATCTTGGAAGCTAAGCAGGGTTGAGCCTGGTTAGTACTTGGATGGGAGGCCACCTGCGAACACCATGTGCTATAGACTTGGGAGAAGGACCCAGCAACCCACTCCCTCCCCAAACATAAACCATTGAAAACCCTTTGAATAGCACAGAAACACTGACAATAGTGTTTCATCTGTTGTACAGAGGGTTGCTATGAATTGGACACCAACTCAATGATAACTAACAACAACTATGACCCATATGTATTCATTTTTACTTATTACCATGTACAATTTCCATTTTGCTATAGCATCTTTTCTCTACTTTCTCTTTCCTTCTCTTTACCCACTCTTATTCCATGAGATAACAATAATAACAGCCCAGTAAGTATCTTTCCAGATCTTTCTCACACTATGTGCTCACACTAACATGTATGGAGGTGTTGGTCTTATTTTTCTAAAATTGGGTCACACCATATAAATTTCTCTGTAGAAACTCCTCTGATTTAACAGTAGGGTACAAACTCTTTCTCACTCTCTGTTTCAAAGGGTGGAGACACCTGTATTCTCCATTCCTCTGACAGATGTGTCTCTGCCAATGGTGTGCTAGTACACTCTTGGCTAGTAAGTTTCTTTCTGGTATATTTGCACACTTCTGCTCCCTCTGGCTGACTTCTGCACTTATAGAACTCAGATTGTGGGGCTAGGGGTTTAGTTCAGTTGGTATAGTACTTGCTTAGAATACACTGAGGCCCTAGGTCCCATCCCTGATACAAGGGGGGAAAAATCAGATTGTGTTGGTCCTTATACTTACTTATGCCATTGTGCTTTTAACTTTCATTCTATAATTTCATCAAATAGTTTACAAATCAGTGCAATTAAAAGAGTATAAAAAGAAGAACATCTTGCATCTATGAAAACTAAGTAAAATGCTTAGGAAAGGTTTGTGATCTGTAGTTCCTGAAGGCATTTTCTATCAAGACAATGGTAAAGATCTGGGGGAATTCAGTTATCTTCAGCTTTGTAACAAGCCACCCACAAAATCATGTGGAACACTGATGATCTATTATTGCTCACAATTACATGGTGGCTGATTCTGCCTCTGCTCTCTCAGAGAGCTGCATTGTCTGTGCTGGACAGTATGAGGTGACCTCACTCACTTTTCTGCCAGTTGATGCTGGCCATCAGCTGGAGTGCTGGAGTGCTACTCCTCATTGCCTTTCATCCATTTTTCAGTGTCCTGGATCACCTCTTTCCCATGGTGCCTTTAAGGGAGCCTTCCAACACAGCTCAAACCCAGAAATGTGCAAGGTCTCTTGAGGCCCAACCTAACATCACTTCTATTGTAAAGCATGTCACAAGGTCATCCAGCTTCAAGAGATAAGGAAATAGGCTTTGCTTTTTGATAGAAGGAGAAGCAAAGTGACATCACAGAACAGTGTGCACCCCAGAATGGGAGAAAGTTCTGGTGGAATTTTGCAATTTCATACAAAGAGGGAAACCATAAAAATTGAAAAGTGTCCTATACGCAAATGCTTCACAATTTAATTGCTTTAACTGTCAAGTGTGATTGATGTTTAAACCTATTTATACTATTTACTATAATTTGTAACTGAAATTCCATGAAATATTTTATAAATAAATGCAATTAGAGTATAAAAGGAAGAACATCTTGTTTCTATGAAGACTAACTTAAATGCTTAAGAAATATTTGCTAGTTGTCAGCAAAGGCAGTTTTGCTGCTTTTAAATTAGAAGGTAGGCAATGTATTATAGAAATGATGTGTGCAAGAAAGTAACACGGAATTCCACTTACCAGAGAATGCCTAGTAGAAAGAGATAGGCCTTATATTTACAAGAAAAGCGAAGAATTATATATTTATAGGTTTAAGCTTAGAAGTATTAAAGCAATGTGTCTCTTTAAAGAGACATCTGTTGACTCTTACCCCTATCATGTTGAAGAAGAGGGCTTCTATGGTTTATCAGGATCTGTCAGGATATATAGTGAAGAACAAATCCACCCAACAATGATGTGACCCCAGAAGGTGTGCGGATTTTTCCCCATCAACAAGCAAGCAACTACTTTGGCTGTAGACCCAGCTGCATGTCCTCTAATGCAATTCAGTTTTAACACTGTCTTCCTAGAGGTAGCCTGCAGCTGTACCACTGTGGCATCAGATCCCATCAGATCTTGGAAGCTAAGCAGGGTCAGACCTTGTTCATACTTGGATGGAAGACCTCATGGGAACCCAGGTGCTGTAGGCTTAGGAGAAGGACCTGGCAGCACCCCCCCCCCAAAAAAAAGATCTGCCATTGCAAACCCTATGAATAATAGAGAAGCAGTGATAACACTGTTTCATCTGTTGTACATAGGGCCACTATGAGTTAGACACTGACTCAATGGCACCTAACAACAACAATCCTAGAGGTAGTCTCAGATCCCACACATTATGGGCAAGTCTCCACTTCAGAAGCAAATTGCAAGCCCCAGTTTGTTTTACCTGTGCTTCTGATGGGCTATCTATAAATCAAAGATCCCACAATGTCCCCCTGTGGTCAATTGATTTGCTACATAGGCTCAAGAACTGAGGGAAATATGTACTTATGTTTACTGGTTTATTATAAGTGATATTACAAGGGATACTGCTGAACACCAGATGAAAAATGCTTAGGGCAGGAAATGAAGACTGGCAAGGAGCTTCCACGTCCTCTCCAGGTACCCACCTCTTGGAATCTCCCCGTGTTTGGCCATCTACAAAGACTCCAAATGCAGTTGTTTCTGGGTTTTATGGAAAGTTCATTATATAGGCATGATTGATTAGATCACATTCCACTGGTAATCAACTTAACCTTCAGGCTCTTTGGCCTCTTTGTGTGTTGAGGTATGGGCATGAAAACACTAAGCCTGAAGCTACCTGGGGTCCAGTGACCAGTCATCTCGTTAGTGTACAAAACATTTACAATTTTGAAGATTCCAAGGATTTTAGGGTTGGGAAAGACATGGTAATCCACTCCCAAAGCAATCTCAAAACAACCAGCCATTGAAAACCCTATGAGGGTCGCTATGAGTCGATTGCAGCTCGATGGCATCTAACAACAATAATGCCAAGAAATGTGAAGGCAGGGGTTTAACTCAGGTGGTAGAGTGCTGCTCCGCACACTCTATGGACCTGGGTTTGATTTCCTAGCACCACAAATATAGGTGAAGGACGTGGCAATCCACTTCCTAAGCAATTCTGGAAACAATCAGCCGCTGAAAACCTTATGAGGGTTGCTATGAATTGGACCTGACTTGGCTGCACTTAACAACAACAGCAATGCCAGGAAATGGGGAAGAATAGGGGGATGAAGACAGAGGATATGTTTAACAATATCGCACAGGTTTATTCTTATGGCCGGTGGTTAGAGAGCTCCCTCTCTGCCTTCTTAATAGCTCTGTGGAATTCCACATTTTCCAAGGGTGTCCAATCTTTTGGCTTCCCTGAACTGCATCAAGTAAAGAGGAATTGTCTTGGGCTGTACATAAATTATATAATATAGTTAGTGCATATATACAATAAGGAGAGGTCACTAAGAAAATAAAGGATAGAGCCGGGCGCGGTGGCGCACACCTGTAATCCCAGCGGCTTGGGAGGCAAAGTCAGGAGGATCTCAAGTTCAAGACCAGAGGCAGTCTGCGTAACATAGCGAGACCCTGTCTCAAAAAGGAAAAAAATGGGCTGGGGCTGCAGCTCAGTGGTCCAGCACTTGCAAAGCATGCAGACGTGAGGCCCTGCATTCAACCCCCAGTACCACACACACACACACACACACACACACACACACACACACACACACACACACACAAAGGATAAAAGACATACGACGTTAAAAGATTTTGTGGGGTGCATTACTTGCTGTCCTGGGCTACATGCGGCCATGCTTGATTTAACCAGTCTGTTAGGAATAGATACACAGTTGCTTTCTTTTTATACCACTACAATAAACATTACAATAAATACTGGTGTACGTATAGCTGTTGATACTAGCGTTGTGTGTTTTTTAATATCTGAATCTCAAGCGGCATCTCTGAATCAAATGTCTGGTGTATTTTAAATTTGAAGAGATAGTGCAGTCGCACGCCTATAATCCCAGTGATGTGGGAGGCTCAGGCAGTAGGATTGCAAGTTTGAGGCCAGGGGCAGCCTGCCAACCTTAGCAAGACCGTGACTCAAGATAAAAAATTAAAAAAAAAAAATGAATCGGAGGTGCAGCCCCGTGACAGAGCACACACTCACAAAGTATGGAAGAGGCCCTGGGTTCAACCCCCAAGTACCAAAAACAAACAAACAAACAAATAAATAAATAAATAAATAAATTTGAAAAGATATTTCTGAATTACTCTCCAAAAGTGTCATGATAACATCCACCCCTCCCACCAGTGGGTGAGAGCACCTATTTCCCATTTTCCCCAGTCCTTACATTTCTCTTTCCACCATCTTGGCTTCACGCCCTCCCATAATGGCCTGTTTGTGTGTCTGTCTATGTTGTATATCCTGAACGCCCCACCTAGACGCCCTTTATCTTCTCCCCTGTCTGGTCAGCTCCTATTTGCTTTCAGAACCCAGTCCAAATGCCCTCTAGCTTGAGAGGTTTCCTTGATTCCCCCAGAGAGTCAGCTTGCCTCTTGCCTTTAGTCTCTTATGGCCCTTTTTGCCAGCCTTGTCACGGGGCATAAATAGGATGTGGGTGACTGGAAGTCTCCCCTGCAAGACTCTGAGCTGACAGGGGACAAGGGACATGTCACAACTGTCTCTCTGAGTTCCCTGTGCCAGGAAATGTTCAGTGTCCTCATCACCAAGATTTCCCAGACTAATGCTGTTAACTATTCAGGCAGGACGAGGTGGAAAGAATGTGAATTACAGAATCCGTGGGCAGAGATTCCCCGGCTAGGAGGGACCCTGAGGGCATTGTGTAGACCTTGATCAGCTTAGCAATTTCTACAATTCTGACATCCTCTCTCTATGCTTTCTGTACTCAGGCATCCAAGGTCACCTCATTATGGCTCTGTTCGAAGACAGTGCCCCAAAGGAGCTACCGATTTGGAACATCTGATCAGCTTTCAAAGTCAGATCCACTAACTCGTAAAATCCAATAAATGTCAAAGATATGTCAGGCCCATTAACCTCTGGAGGTCTATTAAAAGACTCTGCCTTTGCTAAGGAGATTCTGTTTCTGTCACATGGAAGCTAAGACTGCCGATTCAAAGCTCTTGAGTTTAAGAAATCAGGAAGGAGATGAGATTTAAAACGGGATCCACTGGTCTCTACTAGATTTGTTGCAAGATTTGGCCATTTCTTCTATAGGTGCATACAGACCATTGGTTAATATCCCCACCAGTGATTGGCATATTGGGGACTCATCCCAGAATTTCACCTGCCTCCAAGAAAAGTTGAAAGTTTGGATCCAGTGTGGCAATGTTGAGGAAGAGGAACCTTTTAAGAGGTGGAGCCTAGCGTAAGGTAATTACACTGGGGGCTCCACCTTCATGATGAAATGAATAACCGGCCTCTGGAGGGAGTTGCCCAGTCCCTCCCTGAACACTGATCTTTGTACATCTCTGTCTTACAATCCCTTACAGCATTGAAACATAACTATTTGCATGCATGTGGGGCTCCTTCATTGAGCCCCTTAAAAACAGAATGTTTGTCTGGATTGTTTTGAGTAAAAAGTGAGGGCAATCGTAGCCCATATTGCTTTACCCCAAAGTGAAACCCACGTGGCACACCAAATAATCCCTAGGCAAAGTTCAGGCACAGCAGGAGCCCCCCAGGTATGGTCAGGGGTCTCCCCTCTGTGGTGAGGCTCTTCTCTCCTCCATGCTGATTTCATCTGCCGATGAGCTGGGCCCTGACCTGGCGAGATAGAGGCTGGCCGACCCCATGCAATGGCCAGCCACATCCAGCAGCCTGAGGACCCCTGTTGCCAGCCTAACACTCCTGGAAAAAGCAGTTTCCCTTTCCCAGGAGAGCCAAAAGACCTCCTAGGCTAACCCCACTGGCCCAGTGGGGGCCCAGTTTCCAATCTCTGTCCAAACCTCATGCAAGGCAGCTGCCATGTTATCCCACAATCCCTGCATTGCTTAGCAATTTCCCACCCAGAACTGTGAGTTCCAGGATGGTTACAACCATCTTCAACTTACTAGAACGTAGTCTAAAGCCTGACACATCCCAGAAGTTGTGTATGGAGTAAACAAATGAATGAAACTAACATGGTTGAAGATTTCCTGGGCACTGTGGAAGCCCATTTGTGGAAAACCATGTTTCTGAAGTGGTTGCACGATTGTCCTTGACCTTATATGCATTTTTTTTTTGTGAGGGGATGTTGTATAATTGTCCATTTTGTGTTGCTATTATGAAATGTCTGAGACTAGATACTTTATAAAGAAAAGGTTTATTTGGATGGATTGTGGTGGCTGAAGGATATAAACAGCATGGTGCTAGCATCCTGGTGAGGATCCCCTGGCTGTTTCATAACCTGGTAGAGAAATGGAAAGGGACTTGGGTGTGTATAGAAGGAGCCAAGTGTGTGGGGCGACCACACTTTACCACAACCGGCTCTCATGAGAATTAACTCCTTCCAGAGGCCGGTTATTCATTTCATCATGAAGGTGGAGCCCCCAGTGTAATTACCTTACCCTAGGCTCCACCTCTTAAAAGGTTCCTCTTCCTCAACATTGCCACACTGGATCCAAACTTTCAATATACACCTTTGAGAGCCATACTCAAACCATAGCACTCTTCTATGTCTACTTTGGAAGGTGGAGTCCATTTGTCTTCCTCCTGAAGAGGGTTGACACTCCCATTTGTCATGACCAGTAGTATATGATGGAGGTGACAACGGGCAACTTCTGAAGCTGGGTCTTAGGAAAGATGTAGCATCTGTCTTTGCCTCTTGGAGTCCCCCTCCTGCCATACTGTGAGGAAGCCCAAAGCAGCCAAGTGGAGAGGCACGAAAAGGAGAACCAAGGCTCTCAGCTGACAGGTCCAGTCAGACTCCCAGCTGGCAGTCTGTGCCAACAGCCATCCATATGAGCAAGGTGATTTTCAACCTTCTAGCTGTCCCAGGGCCTCTGCTGGTACCATGCAATACAAACCAAGTCAACCCACAAAATCATGAAGTGTAATAATTCATATTCATGATAATAACATGTCATCTTTGTATTAGTCCTATGGAAACAGAGGCTTAGAGATAGTGGTAGCTTGCCTCAAATCACACAATTCTGAAATAGGAGTTTCAGACTGACAGCTGGCATGTGCTCAGGGAAACTGATTTCACCAGTTGTTAATGATGGAAAGCAGCAATAAGAAGACAGAACATGGGACAAAATTATCGAAATGCATTTTGGAGCCAGGCACTAGATTCCTATGGACTTTTTCTGAAGGTTTCAGCATGATAGTTAGAGTAGAGGACATAAGGAAGGGTCTAGAATAGCCACATGAAGGTGAATGATGTAGGCTGCATGTGGCACAATAGGGAATGGTGGGGACTATGGCAAAGAGGAGACCACTTGCCCCACTGAGAAGAGTCAGCCACTATGAAGCCTGTGTCTATAGCTGCAGGCATGAAATTCGGCCCACGGTCACCAGATCCTTTAATATTTCAAAAGAACTAGGTATTCAAGTCTGCAGCCATAGCACCTTAGTGTCTGATCCCACCTGATCTCAGACACTGAGCTGGACCGGCCTGGTTAGTCCGTGGGTGGGAGACAACCAGGGAATACCAGGTGCTGCAAGCTAGGGAGAAGGACCTGGCAACCCACTCCTGAAACAATCTGCCATTAAAACCCCCATGGATAGCAGAGAAGCACTGACACAGTGCTGGGCATGGCACAGTATGGAGGAGTGTTTCCTTCTGTTGTATGTAGGATGGCTATGAGTCAAACCTAACAACAACAACAACAACAACAACAACAACAACAACAACAGGTATTCAAATCCCTAATTTGTCTGAGTTAGGAGACAGTGGAGTGGAGAAGATATTTGCATGTCAGATCTAACTCCAAGAATCCCTGCTTTTGACTTTCTTCAAAGAGATCCACCCCAGTTTCTGGCTCTAAAAAGGGAAACATTCCCACTGTCTTTGCTATGATAGGAAAAAAGCAATTTTTTTTCACAATAAGCTCCAGAAATGTTCCAAAATGTTCCATTTTCTTTCCCTATAATTATGACAATTTGCAGGGTTCTCCTGGCCTGTCTTCTACACCCCAATTGGGTTTTACTTTTCCTCACCCTCGTCATCCTGGGAAATGCTGCTACTTCTCAGGGGAGGCCAGCCAGGGCATGCCAGTGTTGATGGACAAGAGCTCCCCTTCTGTCCTGTCCTGGCCATGGACAGATGCACCCAGTGCCAATCCCACCAGAAGCTTGCACTCCCAGGTCAGCTCTGGGACTATGACACAGCCTGGAGGGGTGCTGCCCTCCCTTCCTGGGACTCCTATCACCAAACCAGGCAGTGGGGAGAAGCAGAAAACATCACCTGAATGGCTCAGGTGCCAGGCAGGCCCCAGGGTGGAGCCATCTCCAGGGAGAGTCAGCCAGGCCTGCAGCAGCTGGGATGAAGCCTGTCCCGGTCTTTGCATGTGGCTGGCCTGAAGGTCAGGGCCTTTCTTTTTTGGTTGACTTCTGTCCTTTTGTAAACGCCTTGCCTGCCTTTCTTTGCATCATGCTGCTGCTTGTGTGGTTCTTCAGAGCTCCTTCACCTGCCTCTACTGGGACCCTCCAATATTGTCGCAGTGCTTGATAGAAGCTCAGAGAAGGTAAGCCACTTGCTCAAGGTCACGTGGTTGGCAAACGTACTAGACTCAGATTTGACATCATCATTTATATTTTTCTCTCACAAATGTTTTAAAGGTGATAATGTTATCTTCGGGCTGGGATTTAGCTCAGTTGGTAGAGCACTGCACTGCAGTCTCTGAGGTCCCGAGTTCAATTCCCAGCACCACAAAAATGGGAGAAGGGACTGGCAATCCACTCCCAAGGCAATCCCGAAACAGACAGCGATTGAAAACCCTATGAGGGTCGCTATGAGTCGGATAGCTACTCGATGGCACCTAACAACAACAATGTTGTCTTCATCATCATGAAGTCTTCTTCTTTACTCTGATCCCCACATGCCCAGTTCTCTGCAGAGGCAGCACTGGTACAGTCTATTGATTGTCCTTTAGATATTGTTGTTATTGTTGTTAGGTGCCATCGAGTCAGTCTGACTCATAGCTACCCTATGTACAACAGAATGAAACACTTCCTGATTCTGTGCCAGGCACATGATCTTTTTTATGTTGAAGCCCATTGTTGCAGACACTGTGTCAATCCACCTAGTTGAGGGTCTTCCTCTGGTTGTTGACCCGCCACTATCCAAAACATGATGTCCTTCTCCAGGGATTGGTCCCTCCTGATGATATGTCCAAGATATGTAAGATGCAGCCTAGCCATCCTTGCTTCCAAGGAGCACCCTGGTTGCACTTCTTCCAGGACAGATCTGTTGGTTCTTTTGGCAGCCCATGGTATATTCAATATTCATCTCCAGCAGCATAATTCAAAAGCATCAATTCTTCTCCTGTCTCCCTTATTCAATATCCAGCTTTCACAACCATATGATGCGACTGAAAATACTATGGCATGAGTCAGACATACCTTTGTCTTCAATGTGACATCTTTACTTTTCAACACTTTAAAGAGGTCTTTTGCAACAGCTTTTCCCAGTACAATGTGTCTTTTGATTTCTTGACTGTTGTTTCTGTGAGTGTTAGTTGTAGAACCAAGTAAAGGAAAATCTTGAACAATCTCAATCTCTTCACCATTTGTCATGAAATTGTGTACTGACTCAGTTGTAAGGATTTTTTGTTTTGTTGATATTGAGGCACAATCTATACTGAAGGCTGTGTTCTTTGATCTTCATCAGTAAATGTTTCAAATCCTCTTCATTTTCAGGAGGCAGAGTTGTGTCATCTGAATAACACAGGTTGTTAATGAGTCTTCCTCCAATCATGAGTCTTCCTCCACATTCTTCCTCATAAAATCCAGCTTCTCGGATTATTTGCCCAGCACAGAGATTGAAGAGATATGCTGAAAGGATACAGCCCTGATGCACACCTTTATTGACTTTAAACTAGGCCATGTTTCTTTGTTCTATTTGAATGACTGCCTCTGGCCCATGTACAGATTCCTCATGAGTACCATGAAGTGCTCTGGTATTCCCATTCTTTGAAACATTTAGATATTTAAAAAGATAAAATTACACAAAGCTAGAACTGGTTATGATTAGCTTGGATCCATGGCCACTTGATTAATAGTCATTGTAACTTGAAGAAGGCCAGGCATGCATGCAGGGGCACTAGTCATGGCCTGCAAAGCCCCTCTTCTGGGTGCTGTGATGGACCAGCCTGGATCTGAAGGGATTGAGAGCCCCAGCAGTCTAAGATCATTGCACCTACTTCCTTTGCCCCTAGAGTGTCTGCTCCGCTTACTTCCTGTGGTGGGCTTAGTTCACTGAACCTAACAAATATAGGCCCTACAGGACACTACAATAGAAGGCACTGACCATAACCCCTCATCCAGATAAAACTAGGATAAAGAACATGAGAGGTACAGCAGAAAGCAGCCCCATATGAAACAGTGATGTCAGATGCCCAGCTCATCCTGGTTCCAATGCCAAAATCTCCACCTCCAGCAGAACATGGGGTGCATGCTCCCAAGAACATGAGAACACGTGGTGAGCTCTGCCCCATGATCTGCCTCTTATTCTCCCTGCAGAAGTCCCCCTCTGCTAGGTAGCCCAAGACCTCATATAAGCCAAAACCCTTTGTCCTCAGGGAACTAGGAAACTTTTGCCCACGAGATCACTCAGGTTTTTGACTTGTGCAACTCAATAAAGTCCATTTTTGTTTGGCTTGAACCCCTGTCTCAGAGTCCCTATGGAGGCTTGTCCAAGACAAGGATCCTGAAACCAATGAGTGGACAGACTCAGGAGTCAGGGGCCTGGCATTGGCCTCTTACCTTTGTAAGACAGCACATTTCTCTTTCAAAAGACAAACCAAGAAATGTGGGTGCCCATTCAACTTACATGGGTGCTTAGCTTGGGATCGGATGCCACATTGCTATGGCTGCAGCCTAGCATGGAGAATAGTACCTTATATATAATAGGCACCCAATAAGTATTTGTTGCCTGAATGAACAACTAAAATGTTGACTTATTTGCTGGTGCTGCTGCCAACAAATTAGGTGAATTTGGGCTTCTCCCCTCTCCTAGCTTCAGTTTCCCCATCCACGAAGAAGGGGATCCCATCCCTGAGGCCCCAACTCACCCAGCCCAATTCTCATCTGAACCAGCCTCCAGGGATCCGCCAGCAGCTCAGGGAAAGCTGCCTTAAGTTTCCCTGCATATTTGCCTTCACATCAGACAAATCCATTTTGGAGTGTTCAGAGTTGCCATGGTATCACCACTGCTTCCTCTCCCTCCCCCAGCAGCAGAGAAGTCACTTCCTCTTCCCCAATCCCTCCTGCCCCTCCTGGGGAGGGAGCTCCTCAGTCTTAAAGGGCCATTTCTGCAGTCCCCAGATAGAGATTCTTCTGCAGCCACAGGATGGGTGTTGATTGCTGGCAAGGCGTGCATTTGGTTCCAGCCTCCGGGGAGGCCAGCTGTATCTGGGAACCAAGACATCAGGCCTCCTCTGGGAAGCAGAGATTCTCCCCAGGCTGCAGGAAGTGGCCAGCTCTATGCCTGAGAAGCTGGAACCTCGTGCCACCTGCCCCTTTCTCATACCAATATGACCCCAGAAACAGGCCTGGTGGGCGGTGGGAAACCTCTCCAAATGGACTCTCCCACCAGAGAACTTGATCCTGCAAAAGGTCAGAGCACCACAGATAGGAGGCTGCTCCCATGGGGCATTACTTCATGTTGTTTAAAACTCCAGATTTTAATTTAGTCACAGCTGCCCTCAGAGGCCACTGCCTTGGGCATTGGGGATGAAAATTCTTAAAGGCACTGCCATAGGAGGAAAGGGCCAAAAGATTCCAGAAGTAGAAAAGATCATGGCTAAAGTGGATAAATAATAACTGAATGCCCTTGGATAGATTGAGCCCCAGGTTCAGCATTCACCCACCCCCCCCCCATAGATGAGGAGGCAGAGGCCTCCCTCTCCTGAGTGTCTGGGATTACAAATGGGTGCCACAGCCTTGCTAACTTACCTGATTTTTAAGTGTTGGAACCCCAGATTTTACCTCTCCTGCCACTGCAGACATGCAGTCAGTGTAGTGTGACCCTCTTTACCATCTACCCCTATGTCTAGAAGGAGCACCCCTCTTCTGGCCTCTTCCCCAGCTGCCTCCCTAGACTTCCTGGAGCCCAAGGAGAGTGCTGGCTACCTCGTCAGCTTCTGAGGCCCATTGAGCCTTGGGCATCCCTTGGGCAGTCAAGCATGTGGGAGAGACCCAGTGGCTGCCTGGCTGTGGGTGGCAGGTTTTTGCTGGGACTGCCAAAAGAACCAACAGACCTGTCCTAGAAGAAGTGCAACCAGAGTGCTCCTTGGAAGCAAGGATGACCAGATTGAGTCTTACATATTTTGGGCACGTAATCAGGAGAGATCAATCCCTGGAGAAAGACATCGTGTTTGGGAGAGTGGCAGGTCAATGAAAAAAGGGAAAACCCTCCACCAGATGGATTGACACAGTGTCTGCAACAATGGGCTTAAACATAAATAAGATCATGTGCCTGGCACAGAATTGAGAAGTGTTTCCATCTGCTGTACGTAGGGTCGCTATGAGTTGGACTCGATTCAATAACACCTAACAATAACAACGAGTGTTTCCTAAACATCTGACCTTCCCTTGACCAGCTTATTTCACCAGCATCTCAGAGCTGCTGGAGAGAGAGGGGGGCCTTGGCAAAAGCTGCACTTGAAGCCAGCTGGCTTTTTCCAGGGAAGAAGCGAGCCCTTGCACCCTACCCATCCTAGGGCAACCACCAATGCCTCCTCTTCCATGGCCTTTCTTATCATCCAGCCCAGCAATGGCAAGAATGCGTCCTTCTCGCTCCCACATTTCCTTACAGGCCCCACCTCCGCCGCACCCCAAGCGCGGCAGCCTCCGCCCACACCCTGAAACAGCACCACCAGGGCCTGCTGTGCGCAGGGGACCGCGAGGGGCGGAGGCAGCGCCCCCCTCCCGGAGCTTCCTGGGTCAAAGCAAATGATCACAGACAAAAGTGTTGACGCGCAAACTTCACTGAGTTAGGGAGGAAAGGAATGGGGCGGTTAGGGGGCAAAAGGCGTCTGACCCAGTTTGGGGGCGGGAACGGCAGTCAGCGAGACAGGTCCAAGAGCAGCCCGGGGAGGAGCTTTAAGCGGGGAGCCCCGCGATCGGGTCCGCAGAACCCGCGCAGATGGGGGCGGGGCTGTGACAGGGGCCAGAAGGAGGTGACAGTGCCGCAAGGAGGGTGCTGGCCTCACGGGTGGAGGAGACACAGCAGCTCTGGCTATATTTAGGAGGAGCTGGGGGCAATGTGGAGGAGCGAGGGGGTGGGCGGCAGGGTCTGTCCGCTAGCGTCTGATGTGTGCGCTCCGGGCTGGCCATGCCCGGCTCCCAGGCAGGGTGGTGGCTGCGGAGGGCGCTGTGGACAGTAGGGGAGCTGGGCGGGCACCGCACCTCCCGATCGCGGATTACCCACAGCCCCCCGGCTTTCTCTGCCCCAAAGCCGCACTCTTCTGGTTTCGGCCAAACGCCAGCTCATGAGCCAAGGTCCAGGTCAAGTGCCCCTTTTGCTGTGCCTGTGGGTGCAGGCCTGGGGAGGGGGTGAGGAGGAGCAGCCACCTCAGTCTGCAGGCCTGAACCGCAGGGCACCCCAGGGACGGTTTGGTTTCAGAGGGAGGAGGGGCAGCTTGCAGGGGGGCTGAGGGTCACTTTGGCCTCTGGGAACAGAAAGGCAGGAAGTTCTCTCTCTCTCTCTGTGTGTGTGTGGGGGGGG